>CM059443.1:24563326-24768326 GCA_030390025.1 Squalus acanthias
CGCAGCAGATGACTGCGATGAGCATCTCTCAAGATGAATCAAGCACCGAGACTGAGGGAGCTCTAAAAGTTGAAGTCATTACAGCATCAGGTTGGTTTCCTTCCTCTGAAGTAGAATTGTTCAGTGCCTTGAGTACAAAGGCTCATTGAGAATAAGCAGGGGGAAAAATTAATTTCCTTTTAATAAATAATCAGTTATGAAAAAGATTTACTAAGTGGGGAAATAGCAATACTTTTAATCTGGTTATGGTGTTCAAACTGGCAGAATTCAATACCACTCTAGTGCTACCGTGTACTGAAGTCAGTGCATAGGGACAGGAGTAGGCCATTCAGCCCCTTACGCCTGTCCCACCATTCAATTAGATCATGGTTGATCTGTATCTTAACTCTATCTACTTTGGTTCCGTAACGCTTAATACCCTTGCCTAACATTCTTAGCAATCGGATTTTTGAAATTTTCAATTGAGCTAGCGTCAACGGCTTTTTGGGGGTGGAAGAGTCTTCCAGATTTCGACTACCCTTTGTGTGAAGAAGTGCTTTCTGACATCACCCCTGAACGGCCGAGCTCTAATTTCTATGTTATGCCCCCCTTGTTCTCGACTCCCCCACCAAAGGAAATAGTTTCTCCTCTTCAACTCCTTTGATCATTTTAAACACAGCAATTAGATCATCCTTAATCTTTTATATTCAAGGGAATACAAGCTTAGACTATGCAACCGGTTCTCATAATTTAACCCTTTTAGCCCTGGTATCATTCTGGTAAGCAGCAGCAATTTATTTTTAATCATCTTCAGCAGCTAAAGCTACTTTTATATTGTAGTTCTGATTCTGGGAGCCTGGGTTTATACTGTTTAACCTTTGGCTAAAAGAGTACTGCCGGTTTATGGAGCTGAGCTGTGCAGGCTGGGCTTCCCGAATCCAAGCAACCAGTATTTCTGAATTGCTTTCAGTATGGTGCATATTTTTGTAAAATGAGTTTGTTTTAACCTGTTTGTTATAAAATTCAAATTCTATTTGTCAGAATCTGTATTCCACCTTCTCTCCTCTGAACTCCATGTAATTGATACAAGCATTTGTCATCAGTACAAACTTAAATCTCTTGGATGTTATATTTCCAGCTGCTGTGAATTTGGAAACTTCAGAAAGTTCCACAGAAGGAGAGGAGAAGGTTCCAGAAAAGTCAAAACCCAAAAAGAATAGGTGCTTCACCTGCAGGAAGAAGGTTGGATTGACTGGTAAGGATATAGTGTAACCATCTGGATGCAATGTAATCTTGGTGTAACTGGAGTACCTTGAACTTGAATTGGAGTAACAAGAAGATAAACTACATTTAACTATAGGTGTGGAACTGTCTCTTGTACTGAGTAAGGCAGACACTTTGAATTGGTTCTTTTGCCAAGATTTTGAACTGTAAAAGATCTATATTTGTATTAATTCCTTCAAAAGTAAGATAGGGCACTAATTAGCATATAATTATGACTTGATTCATCCATTGCAGTGAAGCAGTTTCTGTACCAGTGCCCAGAGAACAAAAGATGCAAGTCAATTCTGGTCTCAACATTTGAAATCTTCATACGCAAGCTCCTGAATCCTGTGGAAGACCTTTTTTGTCACTTCTTTGTCTTTCAGACTGTGGTTAAAGAGGACTTTAATGGGGTACTCACACACCCCACCCTCCTCCATGCTATTTTTGGCTCCCGCGAATGTCCCTCTTGAAATAAATACTTTCTTCAGCAAAGTAATCGTTCCCTGAAATAAATTCATTTCCAACCTCAGGTTTAGCTTAATCTTAACCCTAGTCCTCACTCCAACATAATGGAGTAGCTTTATATATTAGACAACTTCGATGCCCAAATTAAAATAAAAGCAATTTCCTTGTAACAAAATCTAGTATGTTTGAGTGCATAAATGGCATATGGAAACTTCTTCCCAGTTTAAAAAAAAATATTTCTAACACAGAAGAGTAGAGAAGAAAAATGTGAAGCTTTTTTTCTGGATGAATGGTCTCTGCTCCTTTCTCCTACCATAAAAACCTTTTAACATTCAGTCCTAAAATAAGAATTACATAGCTGTATTTCCATACCTCTTATTTTGCATTACAGTGCCTAGCAAAATTCATATTGAAAACCATTAAAGGCGCTGTTATGCAGAATGAGAGGTACTTTAAGGTATCTTTGCAAACCTGCAGCCAGAGGTGTTTTCACTAACATGTCTGACTTCTAATGACAACTAATGAAGTGTGATGCTGGGTATTGATCTGCGCATACAATGGAGATAGTGTTGAAATTCATAAAATCAATGCCTGCTGATTCTTTCAAAGGACCCGAGAGGGTAAAGATAAATTCTGGGTTCAAACTGAGTGTCTAAAGTGAATTTAAAACAGTCTGGGAATAACATTTGGGACTGGTGACTGTGTTCAGGTTCACTTTAAACTGAAGCCAAATGTTGATTGGAATATGAGCTTTTACCAGAAATGATGCCAGCTACACACTGTTCTGAAGCAGTTTCAAGGAGCAGCGTGACATCCTTATAGAACATGCCATTGTTACTCCTTCGATCTAGGACTTCAAAAATAAATATTTCATGGGTAAAAAGTAAACATTGACTTGCATTAATGGGAGCTCATGTTTGGCATGAATGTGTACTTAAAATATGGTAGTGTTTATAAAAAAGAAGCAACTGGCTTCTCGAACTGTATTGGCTCACTTATTGTTTAGGAACACCCAAGATAGTACAAGCTAGATGAACATTCAAACTTGTCCTATACCGTTTCCAAATTAGAAAATCTTGGTATATTTTATTTGTGTCGATGATCTGTGTCTACATGAGAAGTTTATAATCTTGGGAGATTTTTCTCTTTGCTTTTATTTCTTTTCTTCCACTCCTTCCTTCCTTCCCCCACCATCTCCCCAAACCAGTCACCACCAGCTGCTGCTACCAATTTGCCAGTTCAATCATTTGATAAGTTAGTTTTCGACTTCCATTCTACCATTGGTCCTTTTTGTATCCTAGCACTTGTGTGCCAAATCATACTTTTTACAGTATTGAACTGAAGACAAAGCTGCTTTTCTTTTCTTTTAAGGTTTTCCCTATTTTTCTGTCCCACAGGATTTGATTGTCGTTGTGGAAACCTTTTCTGTGGACTTCACCGCTACTCGGACAAGCACAACTGTCCTTACGATTACAAGGCCGAAGCAGCAGAGAAGATCAGGAAAGAGAATCCCATTGTGGTGGCTGAAAAAATTCAGAAATTATGAACTGCTATATTGTAGCAAGACTTTCATGTGGGAAAATCCAACATGGTATCTTGAAGAGCCCGGCTTAAGACAAAACCTGTTTTTGTGCAAACGGATAGGCATGAGATTGGCAGATGGTTTAGTCAATGGCTTGCTGCTGATGGAAATTTGCCCTGTGGTACAATGAAGAAACTATATTATCAAGTATGGAAACTTAACCAGCAAAGGAACAAGGTGAACTGTACCACACAAGCAGTCCTTTTTCAGCAGTGGCCTTTTGACTGTGCCTTCTGTCTTAATAATCTACTGAGATCAAGTCTGCAGGGAACCAGGCCAGTGTACCCATTTATGTGCCTGTAGGTACTTATGCCCCTTTACAGAAACCTGAGTAATGACCTCATTGGCATACTCCTTTTTTAATGAGCTGTGAACTTGTTCTGTGTGTTTGATCTAGGTGATATGTACCTTTTTTCCCCTCAGGTAATTACCGATGTATTGCAGGCATCTGGAGTTGTGCAATACTCTTGAGACTGAAAGATGGACTTAGAAGCTACCATGGTACACAAGAGAAGAGAAGATGTTGAAATCGATCTAATAAACTGATTTCATTTAACTCTGAATGTTAATTTTAAAAGCTAAAACTAGCAACTATCATACACTATCCTGTGTATCATGGCTGCTTTCTGAGCTTAAACAAGGGTGCATTCACACAGGTAAGTATAGATATGCTATTCATAACACAATTTCTAAAAAGGTATTTTTTTATGGGTCTTTAGGGCAAGCAGGAGGTTAGCCAAAGGGGTCTTTACCCAGACAAATTAGAGGGACAGTATCTCTTTTTGGTCAGTTTGCTGTGTCCTGGATTTACTGTGATGGATTATATCAACACAACACAACCTACCTTTTTAACATGAACCATTTTTGTGGAAATCTCCACAGCATGGCTTTAAAAACAAAAAATCCAGGCCTGACAAATGACTCCGTTTTTTTGCAGTATTATTGAAATGGCCTTTATTGAATTTTAAATGAAAAACATTGGGTCTATGGGAGCCAGATTTATTTTAAATTGAGCCAATGTAGAGCAAGAAAAAGTGATTCTGTCTCTAATGGGATGTGACACTGGTTTGGGTGTGGTCCGGTTCGCTGCACACTTCAAGCTGAGCTACATGCAAATAAATTGCAGTGTTGCAGTCTTTTACCAGTTTTTTTTTTCTCAATAGCTATTTCAGCTTTGATAGTTACTCACTTTGTAACAATGTACAGTTTAAACTTGTAAATTTGAAAGGGATGTGGGTGGAAGACATATATTGATGATTGAATGCTTTGGGTGCTAGTTGTGTGCTTTTCTTTCCCTCCATTATTTTCCTCCTTTCTCCTTTTAATGAAAGTATGATATAAAATGATAATATATTGTAGTTTGCTTGGATTGTGTGTTTCTAGTTATGTTAGTTTAGCTCTGGATTTCTGAAGTTTTGACCAGATGTTGTGCACATGCTCCAACTGTAGCCTTTCACTGTGTATCGCACCTAAACCAAGAGACTGATCTGTTGGCATTGTATCTGCTGTTGCTCTTTCATCTTGGCCCACACACAAATTATGGGGGAAACCAACTGAAATGCTGACCCAACCACCAACATGATTCATCAAAATCTGATCTTGTGGGACCCCATTGAGAGAATGGTTGGTTAAATTCAGTGTGTGTGCTTAAAAGGGAAGTAGATTCTCATGAAGTGGCCATAATCGGTACAATCCAATGTATCACGATGGATGGCAGGACATCACAAATGGGGAAAGCAACCCATAATCCATATTGGGTGGGCAGAACCTCAGAGCAAAAAAAGATGGTGGACACATTGATAAGTGTACAGATATCTCTTTATCCAAGTTGGGATTATGAGGCGATTAAACAGAATATACTTCCGTTTTAAGCTTCACTAAAGTCCATTTTATAGCAAATTGGAAAAAGTAATCTTCCCTCACAGTTTTTGTGGTTTGGTCAAATTCCCTCCTTCACAAATCTTAAGACTAACTTGAATTTTATGGAATCAAATGCATAAAATGACTTTCTATTTTGTTGGCCTTTCTGTGCTGGATTTTCGTTGCATACAGGAGGAATGCAAATCGAAATCTGTTATATTCTAATAGACACCAGCAATATAAGTAGGTGAGACACTTCATTTTTGGAAACAAAGTATAGCTCCTATGCAATTGAAATATGTACTCCAATCAAAATGACTTAAACTATTTTAAACTGCCAAAATGCAACCAATAAAAAGCAGCTTCTTACAAAGTTGATTAATGTTAAATGTATTTACAGTATTGTAGGTGTGCATTAAATCAGATCAGTATTGCTCCTCCCCCTCTTCCAAACTGCAACTTTTCAGTCTCGTGGAATTGCTGTAAAATTTCATCAGTTGCGCCTTCATCTAAGTTTTTATGATGCACAAACCTGAGGGGACCATCTTGGGCACTTTTTGTCACACTCTTTATTTCGGTCCACCTCCACTTACCCCAAGGTATACGGAGCTTTGTGTCCTCATTTTAAGGGCACATATTTTGTGAGGGGGGGGGGGGGTTTAAAAAAGAAACCAGTACACCACTGTTGACATCTTCCTACTGTACACCTTGCAGTGGAGTTGCAGTCTGTCTTGTGTTGTAAATTAAGTGCAAATATGTTGTACCTCAAGTTGTGGAGAAATTACATATCCAGCAACATTTGTAAAAGAATTATGAAGATGGAATATTTCAAAGAATGTTCATTTTTGGGATGGCGGCAGAATATCAAACCACTCCAACTCTACAGAGAATTAAAGTATGCAAACCAACCACCATGTTTTACTGTTATCCAAACCTAGTTCTTTAAAATCAGTGAATTTGTTTTAATGAATGAAGAGACTGGTTGTCTGTTGTCTTGAAGCAGTCTTTAATCTTGCTCTTTTTAAACTTGTATAAAGAAGTTTTCTTTGTACTGTATAATTTCATAAATTCTCTTCCACCCCCCTTTAATTTGGGTGTTTCAATGTGCACGCTAATTGTGAACAGCAGTAATAGAAACCCGCCACTTGTTAATCACGTTTTTGGTATTTTATTTTTCCTTTACGTTCAGTTGTCAGAATTCCCTTTCTCACATACAATATTCTTAATTGGACTTGCCATTCTCAAGTAATTCAGTTATTTATGCCCTCTCTGAACTTCTGAAGATGTTGCCCATCCACAAAATGACTTCTGTGGCCTATGGAAACCAGATTAATTTCAAAAGGAACTATGGCTCATCAAAGTACCCGTGCAGTTAATTCACAATAGTTAATGGTTTAAATGGCACGTCATTGAGGAAAAAGAGACTTCCATTTACAGTCTACTCTTGTTAATTCAGTCTGTTTTTGCTCAAAAAAATTAATTTTCCCATAATATGTATTAAACATTTTAATAAAGCAGCACAAAAGGCTTTGTTTAGCACAATTTCAGTTTGAATTAACATACTTTGAATTAAGAGTCCTAGACTGTATATCGCACCTTACCGTGGCTCTCGAATATCCCAAAGTGCTTTACGTGCAATAAAATACTTTGGGGTGATTGTCCTGAATGGCAGCCAGTTTCCACACAGCAAGACGCCCACAAACAGCAGTTGGATGTATAACCATTTTTTGTGGGGTGGGGGGGGGGGCGCGTCATTTGAGGGTGGAATATTGGCCAGGACACGGGAAGAGCTTCCTGGTTGTCTTCGAAAAGTGTCGTGGGATTTTTTTTTTAACTTCCACCTGAACTAAAGACGAGCAGATGGGATCTCTGTTCAGTGTCTCTCTAAAGGACAGCAGCTCCAACAGTGCAGCATTCCCTCAATGCACTGGAGTGTCGGCCTAGATCATGTGCTCAAGTCCTGAAGCGGGTTTGGTGTTAATATAAGAATTATTCTGGTCTCAAGTGTTGGCCAGTCCCATGAATTTTCCAGTTTGAATAGGCTTATCTTCCTGACTTTGTTCTTGCACATTAGTGTTCTAACTAATTAAATATAACCTGGCAATCTATAGAAGTTCAGCAAGCTAGGCAATATCAGTAAATTGCTAAAATTTTATAATGAACGTCGGCTTCATTTAAAAAAAAATGCACACCCTTTTCCATTTGTCCAGTTCAAAAGGACCTGAAAGTGCTATGTAATCTTTATCTGCTAGGTGTTTTGAAGCTGTTTTAATATGCTGTGGCATTCACTTGTAAAATGTAGAGATTTAGAAGTTTTCACACAAAAAATGCCCTGGATTGTTTCCTTTCACGCAGCATATTTTATATATAGTTCTGTTCCATTTTGATGACCTAATGCCTGTTTGCATACAATTAAATCAGCATTTACTTGGACAAGCTTGTCCCTTCACTGTTGACGCTTGTGTTTGTTCTTAACATCTCTATTGTTGGAAAGCATTTTTCCCCCTAAGGTTAAGTGAATGTTGCCATGTTTTCCTTTCTATCAATCTCCAGTTTCTTCTTTTCCCCCTCCCCTTTTCTGGCCATAACTTCCTGCAGGCAGGACACTTTCTCCTAGACTACCTATGCCAGTCTTCAGCTGGCTGTTGAGAAGTGCATGGGAATGGTCTGGTGTTGCAAGAACTTTCAAGTTGGAGACGGTGAAAACTTGCCCTTCTACAGAATAATGGACTCTATAACTTCATGGGTGTAATGATGTGCACTTAGTTTAAAGGAGCTTTTTTTTTGGCTATCAGTCTTGCCATACACAAGCAGTCTTCTACAATACGGTCTTGTGTGACGTGAATTATGCAATTGTGTCTAGCAAAGTAGCCGGTTTTTGATTAAAAGCTTTTTGAAATTGCAGAAGTTGCTGAACTTTTCATACATTGTGTGTTGAACTTGCTTACTGGTGCTGATTAGAGTAAGAATAGTATTTGGAAGATGAGGCTTGCCCCTATTCATATAATTAGGACTTCTGGGCAATGCTATTGTAAGTTACATTATAGATATTCTTTTGGAGTTGTTTAGAAAAAGCAAAGTATGCAGCTTTGATTAGTCTTTTACATTTAAATAGAAAGTACAATAGACCACCTGTCTTTGCAGCTTGGCAACAAGTAAAGATTGTTTGACCAATGAAAAGATGATCCAGTTGCAAAATTTGAGACTTGGATTAAATTTTATTATTTTCCAGTAAACAGTCTGCCATTGATGGCAGATACTGGCATCGTAATGAGTTCTTAGCCTAGTTAGCTGAATTGTTCCATACTGCTGATTCCTGCAATATGATAGATATATAGAAGTCGAAACTGTGAAATATTTGGTTACCTGATTGTCGAGTTTGATATTCAGAGATTGAAAGGTGCTGTTTTGCCAAGCATGTGCGCAAGTACTTACTCAAAATGCAGTACCCTAGATGCTTAGTTTAACCTTTTTTTAAGTGCGTGTTGAACTCGTACCATGGTTGAATTTGTCTGACCTTTTTTTAAAAAAAAAACATATGATTATATATTCTAGATATCTTTTTGAGTAAGGGATATATAAGCACATACTTGTCCATTAGACTTGAGTTGAGAGTGTGAATTTTACAATGTGTAAATTGAAACTTGTGTTCTGCATAGCTACCAAAACACTCTTGGAAAACTGAGGTTGTAAGAATTCTTGAAACATTTTCATCTTTAATTCTTCAATTTTTTCTGAAATCCCTGATTTATGTAAATGCTGCATTAATGTGTGGTGTGGCTAATTTTGCCTGTAAAAGTGCTATCCATATTGCTTAGTATACAATCTCCGAGGCAAGTGTTAAAATTGACAGTTTTAATAAATAGTTTTCATGTGTATTTGGAGATTCAGCATTTTTTTTAAACCCTCGCCTGCATGGATCTTGATTTCAGCTGCTTAGTATTTCTCATTTTCTAATATTGGTGGGTCAAAAGGATTTTCTCTGTAAACTGATGAAAAGCCTAGTTTCTGAGTGGAACTTATTTGCAGCTGCTCCACAACAGGAAAGAAAAGATCAGTGGGGACGAATTGATGTGCAAGAAGAAGCACTATGCCCCCAAAAACCTTCAAAGGCTGAAGTTCAAGGCGCCTTTTGAAATATTGAGGTTGAATTTTTTTTTTATATATACATGGGTTATTCGGTATACTGTGTTCGATGTTGACCGATGCAAAATGATCGGCAGTGAAGTCAGGGCTATACATTCTCTAGCATTCTGATTTCACTGTAGTTTGGGGACAGCACTGACGTCAACTAGCTGCTCTTTTTTTGTATTTTTTTTCTTATCTTTCCCATTTCTTTATTCCCCCCCTTCACTGGTAAATTATGGTGGATTTAGCCACTGAAATTATTGTGGCATGTTCGCTCCTTTAAGAACCTGCCTGACTCAAAATCCTACTGTACTCTTTTTTTTTTCCAAAAGGGCTTGAGACTGGAAAGTAAGTTGTTTTGAGCACTTGACTCTAATTGGCAGAGAGAGAAAAGGATGCTGTAAAAAAAAAAAAAAACCACACATGCTGGCTAGTTATATCCCTAATTGAATAAAATCCAGGCAATTTTTGGAAGGGTAGTTTTTTGTGATGAGCTGTATTCTAGAAGGACGGCAAGTGATGCATGATTAATAAATGCTTAAAACTGAACAAAGCTCCCTTGACCATCTTTACCATAGAAATGGGTCTGTATATTTATCAGTGAAAATGTGGTATTGCTTCTGCTAAAGCTGGCTAGTGATGCCACCGATTGTCGGGAAATATCTCTACATATTTTTTCCAACTCAAAGCTAAGCAACATGGATAGTTTAATGGCTATTAAAAAGAAATTGTTTCATGAGTGACCCTCTAATAAAATACTATTTTTAATGTGCAGTTTCTTGCCCAGCAAAATGCAGGCTTCTGGTTTTAATTGCTGCATGCACTTCATTTACTTTAGTTATATTTTACAGTATATTGACTGCGTTTATTGTACATTAATTGTCACAAACTCTAGGATTTTGAATTTGTACAGAGCACACTTTATTATATTCAAGTAATACATATGTTTTAGCTTGTGTTTGGAAAATGTTGTAATGTGTAAATAAACTGTTGTACAGATACGAGCACTATGTAAAGTTCCTTTTTTTTTCTTTGTCTCCAAGACTCGTCGTAACTGGTTAGTTTTCACTTGTTTGTGGCCATAATATATTGAAACACTAAAATAGATTGTAGCATCATGCAGGTTTAAAGATTCAGTCTGCCCTATGCAATTATCAAATCCTTCCTAAAAATAACTGGAGTTCTGACCTAGGGGGAGGAGGAGAGTGAATTGTCCCAGTTCCCTTTTAATTAGATATATAAAATGAATGAACTTTACAATCATGTGGATGTAACTGAAACCAAAGGCTGCTGTTGGACAGGAGCCTGTGATCCTGGTGACGCACATACTGTTGACTGACTATAAATGGAAACCAGTACAACAAACCTTGCATTACCCACATGATTTTGTGGGTGAGCTATTTAAATATTTTCATGGGCGTTATTACAAATGTAGTTGGTGATTTTAAATATTCCTCCGTTATCTATCTGTTTACTGGGTCCTTAATATATTACAGCATAGTTGTTTTGGCCCCACATACTATGATTTTAATTATAATTGAGTTATGGAATTCATATGAACCTAACTCCAGGACTCCGAAGAGCAGATTTTATTTGACTACTACCAACATTTCTGCCAGTAAGCATGCAGGTTCCGACATAGGATGTGGCTGTTGGCAAAATGTCTGTATAACTGCAGCTTGATGTGCTGCAGCAGTGTGAGCAACTAATTGTAATTCCAGTAGCATAATCATACTAGGTGATCTTGCACTCTGGTCTAATTGAAAATTTATTAAAATGTTTCATTTTTATAAAACTTGGGTTAAGCAGCTCCAGTATTCTGCTCCAGTATTCTATGTTTTATAGTTACTGATGAATATCTCTACTCAATTGTTGATTAATCCTGCTGCAATGCAGTCCTATCCAATTATCCCAAGAAAAGGCCGAGCTAAAAAGGTACAGCTTTAGCCGTATAAGACGACTCAGTTTAATTAAAACTTGAAGCTTAGCTTTGATAAATTCGGACACTTATTAAACATTCCTTCAACTGCTTGAAGAGCTGGATAACTTAAAATATTCTGGAATTAGCAACATCCCTTCAGTTTTGGGGCTTGGGTTCTAATGTAGTTAAGGTTGCTGGAGGGAAGGGGCAAGGCCTCCATGGGTGAGACCACCATAAACATTTAGTTTGAGCAATTGTTACCTGGTTCCTCGTGGGTTGTTCGTCCACAAAATACACATGCACAATTTAGCACTAAACTGGCCGTCACTAATAGAGTTCATGTGTATGACCAGTATGGGGAATTTAGTGATTCAACAACTGTAACAACTTGTATTTATATAACGCCTTTAAGATGGTAAAATGTCACTAAGTGCTTCACAGGAGTGTTATCAGACAAAATTTGACATCGAGCCATATTAGGAGATAATGGGAAAGGTGAGCAAAAGCTTGGTCAAAGAGGTAGGTTTTAAGGAGCATCTTAAATGAGGAGAAAGAGGTAGAGAGGCTTGGGGTGGGAATTGCGGAGCATATGGCCTAGACAGTTGAAGGCACGGCCGCCAATGGAGGGGCGAAGGAAATCAGGGATGCACAAGAGGCCAGAATTGGAGGAACGCAGAGATCTCTCAGGGATGCAGGGCTTGAGGTTACAGATTATAGGGAGGGGCAAGACCATGAAGGGATTTGAACACCAGGATGAGAATTTTAAAATCAAGGTAATGTGAGCCAATGTAGGTCAGAAAGCACATGGGTGATGAGTGAACAAGACTTGGTGTGGGTCAGGATATGGGGAGCAGAGTTTTAGATGAGCTGGAGGGTGGTAGATGGGAGTCTGGCCAGGACAGCATTGGAATAGTAGAGTCTGGAGGCAGCAAAAGGATAGATGAGGGTTTCAGTAAGAACATAAGAAATAGGAGCAGGAGTAGGCCATTTGGCCCTTCAAGCCTGCTCTGCCATTCAATAAGATCATGGCTGATCTTCCTCATTTCCACTTTCCTGCACTATCCCCATATCCCTTGATTCCCTTAATCAAAGATCTATCGATCTCTGTCTTGAATATACTCAACAACTGAGCCTCCAGAGCCCTCTGGGGTAGAGAATTCCATAGATTCACCACCCTCCGAGTGAAGAAATTTCTTCTCATCTCAGTCCTAAATGGCCAACCCCTTATTCTGAGACTGTGACCCCTGGTTCTGGACTCCCCAGACAGGGGAAACATCCTCCCTGCATCTACCCTGTCAAGCCCTGTAAGAATTTTGTATGTTTCAGTGAGACCACCTCTCATTCTTCTAAACTCCAGAGAATATAGGCCTAGTCTATGTAATCTCTCCTCATAGGACAATTTCCCCCCACCCCCCCAATCCCAGGAATCAGTCTGGTGAACCTTCGTTGTACTCCCTCTATGGTAAGGATATCCTTCCTTTAGGTAGGGAGACCAGAACTGTACACAATACTCCAGGTGTGGTCTCACCAGGACCCTATATAATTGCAGTAAGACGTCTTTACTCATACTCAAATCCTCTTGTAATAAAGGCCAACATACCATTTGCTTTCCTAATTGCTTGCTGTACCTGCATGTTAACTTTGTGATTCATGTACAAGGACACCCAGGTCCCTCTGAACACCAATATTTCTTAATCTCTCAGCATTTAAAAAATACTCTGCTCTTCTATTTTTCCTACCAAAGTGGATAACTTCACATTTTGCCACATTATATTCCATTTGCCATGTCCTTGCCCACTCACTTAGCCTGTCTATATCCCCTTGAAGCCTCCTTGCATCCTCCTCGCAACTTACATTCCCACCCAGCTTTGTATCAGCAGCAAACTTACATTTGGTCCCCTCATCCAAATCATTGATGTAGATTGTGAATAGCTGAGGCACTGATCCTTACGGTACCCCACTAGTTACAGCCTGCCAACCCAAAAATGACCTGTTTATTCCTACTCTCTGTTTTCTGTCAGTTAACCAATCCTCAATCCATGCTAGTATATTACCCCCAATCCCACGAGCCCTAATTTTGTTTAATAACCTCTTGTGTGGCACCTTATCGAATGCCTTCTGAAAATCCAAATACACCACATCCACTGGTTCCCCCTTATCTATTCTGCTAGTTACAACCTCTAACAGATTTGTCATACTATTTCCCTTTCATAAATCTGTGTTGACTCTGCCCAATCCTATTATTTTCTCAGTGCCCTGTTACCACGTCCTTAATAATAGATTCTAACATTTTCCCTACTACTGATGTCAGGCTAACTGGCCTGTAGTTCCCTGTTTTCTCTCTCCCTCCTTTCTTAAATAGTGGGGTTACATTTGCTGCCTTCCAATCCAGTAGCAGATGGGCTGAGGGAGGGGTGGAGACTGGTGATATTACGGAGGTGGAAGTAAGTGGTCTTGGTGATGAAGAGGATATGGGATCAGAAGCTCGGCTCCATGTCACGTAGGACGCCGAGGTTGTGAACAGTCTGGTTCAGGCTCAGAGAGTGGCCAAGGAAGGGGATGGAATTGATGGCTATGAAGTTTGTGGCAGGGGATGAAGTCCATGGCTTCGGTCTTACCAATAATTAATTGGAGGAGATCTCTGCTCATCCAAAATTGGATGTCAGACAAGCAGCATAACAAATTGGATGCAGTGGAGGGGTCGAAAGAGGTGGTGGTGAGGTAGAGATGGGTGTCATCAGTGTACATGGGGAATCAGATGTGTTTTCGGATGATATTGGCGAGGGGCAGCCTGTAGATGAGAAATAGGAGGGGGCCTCCAAAGGTAACAGTGTGGGAGTGGGAAGAGAAGCCATTGTAGGAGATTATCTGGCTATGACTGGATCAATAAGAATGGAACCAGGGGAGGGCAGTCCCACTTAGCTGAATAACAGAGGAGAGGCATTGGAGAAGGTTGGTGTAGTCAACCATGTCAAAGGCTGCAGACAGGTCAAGAAGGATGAGGAGGGCTAGTGTACCACAATCACAGTCACATAGGATGCAATTTGGATGTCATTTGTGACTTTGATAAGGGCCGTTTCAGTGCCGTGGCAGGGGCAGAAACTTGATTGGAGAGGTTCAAACATTGAGTTGCGGGAGCAATGGGCGCACATCAAGGTCATTGGAGAGGAAAGGGAGGTTGGAGGTAGGGTGGCAGTTTGCAAAGATAGAGAGGGCAGGGTAACTCCAGTAGATTTGAAATGGAGGGGACAGTACCTGAGGAGAACGAATCATTTACAATATAGGTTAGCATAGGGGGCAGGAAGGGAAGTTGGGTGGTCAGCAGTTTAATGGGAATAGGTCAAGGGAGCAGTCGGTGGGTCTCATAGATAAGATGAGCTCAAAGAGGGCATGAGGAGAGGTAGGAGAGAAACTAGAGAAAGGTGGAAATTCAGGGCAATGTGATGGGGTGGGGGGCAGGGGCACCTAAATGGATGGTCTCAATCTTAGTGGCGAACTCCATGAGTTCATTGCATTTGTTTTGGAGGTGAGGGTGAAAGGGGCATGGGAGAGAGGTTTAAAGAGATGGTAGGTAGTGGAGAAAAGAAGCAGAGTGTTATCTTTGCATTCTAGGATGATCCTGGAATAGTGAGTAGTTTTGCTAGAGGAGGGGGAGAGAGAGAGAGTCCTTGGTGTTGTCCAGCCAGATCTTTTGATGCATAGCTAAGCCAGTTGTGTGCCATATACGCTCAAGTCTGTGCCCCTTGGGCATAATGGAGCGAACATGGGCGCCGTACCACGGAAATGACCAGAGTGGGAGAGAGTAAGGGTTTTGCTGGGGGCAAGGGCATCAAAGGCAGGGATGAGGATGTGATGTAGCAGACTGGTAGCTGCAGAAGTATCGTGGCAAACCGCGCCAAATGGTAGATAGTTGGGAGTTTGAAAGTGGCGTTGTAAGTGACTTGGAGGACATTTTTGTCGCAGGAAGTGGAGTTGAAGGGGGAAGATGGTTGAGAGTGGCGACCAATATAAGGAAGTAATCAAAGGTGGCCGTGCTTGTGATTGAGATGATGGGAATAGAGAGACCACGTGAGATGACAGTGATTCAGTAGGAGTTCCTCCTTCAAGGTTAAAGCAAAATATTGGACAAGTTTTGCCCTGCTACAGCAGGCCTGTGAATGTGATGTAACATCAATGAATATCTCCCATCTCAGACCACAAAAAATTGTATATAAAGTCCTTAAATTTTTGGTTACTAGCTGATCTTTATTGACCTTGCTTATGGACAAAAGCATCTTTTTCCTCAATTGTTTTGATTTTTCTCACTTTCTCACCCGGGCCATTCCACTTTTTCCCCCTATTTTCCTTTTTTCTCTCTCCCTGCCTGACTGCACTCTCCTGTTGTCATGCCTCTTTTCATCTCTCCTCTCTCAGATACTCTGCCCTCCCAAATCCCTCGCCCAATCCTTCATTACTCTTCGACCTTCCTACTCTCCTGCTGCCGTCCCAGGCTTCACTCCCTCTTGGATAAGCCCACAGCTTCCCTCTGTGCCTCTCTTGACATCCTACGAAGGGCCCATCGAGGCACTCGTCGCTGCCTCCTTACGAGCAGCAACCCCAACTGTCCCATCCTACTCTCTCACTGACCTTCCCGCCCAGCGTGCCCACTGGGGGCAAATCATGCCAATCTCCTCCCCATCCAACTCATCTCTCTTTCCCCCCCCCCCCCCCACCCCCCCAGCACTGACCCTGTGGACGCTGGCAGTGAGGTAGTCATCACCGACACTCTCCGCATCTCCCTCCAGAATGTCCGTTCACTTGCGAACAAGGCCCTTGCCATCCATGAGCTTATCGTGGATGATTGCATCGACATCATGGCCCTGACGGAAACTTGGCTGAGGGGTGATGACACCTTACCCTTAAATGAAGCCTCCCCGCCTGGCTATACCTTCCACCACTTGCCTCGCTCAGACCACCGTGGTGGCGGTGTGGCTCTCATCACCAAATCACACCTTGATCTCTCCTCCTACTCCTCCGGCAGTTTCGCCTCCTTTGAGCATCTCACCTTATTCCACCCCTCTCACCTCTCATTTAAAATTCTTGTTCTCTACCGCCCACCCAAGTACCATAAAAAAAATTATTATTGAGATATCTTCACTGTTCTCCCCTCAGCCTCTGCACCGAACGACTTCTCATCCTCGGTGATTTCAACCTCCATCTCAATTCATCACGCGCTCTCTCTCTCTCTGAGTTCACTAGCCTCCTATCCTCCCTTAATCTCTCTCCATGTAAACTCCCCATCCCATATTCGTGGCCACCCCCTCGACCTTGCCATCTTTCGTGGCCTCGCTACTCCCATTGTGTCAATTGCAGATAAGGTCTCCACCCACATCCCCCTTCCACCCACCTCCCCCAACCCTACTTCCTTCTCTGTCCGCCCTGGAAAAAACTCTCTCCCAACTCTCTTACAACTGTACTTATGAAATCCCAACTGTCTAGCATCTGGCCCTCCATTCACCATGACATTTCTGCAGCTACCGATCTGCTCAACCACACCCTCACCACCACCTTTGATGCCCTAGTCCCTACTAAAACAATTACCCTCTCTCACCCTGGCCATTCCCCCTGCTACGGCCCTCATCTTTGCTCTCTCAAGTCCAAGGGACGCAGACTTGAATGGATATGGCGGACAACTGGTTTAGCCATTCACCACCAGATCTGGCTGGACCACATAAAGCAATATTGGGTCCTGCTCTCGTCTGCCAAAATTGCTCACTCTTCCAAAATCATTCTGGAATGCAAAGATAAACCTCAGCTCCTCTTCTCTACTGCTAACCATCTTCTTAAACCCCTCTCCCCTGTCTCTCCACCCTCACCTCCGATAACAAGTGTGAGGAGATCATGGATTTCTTTGTCTCTAAGATTGAGCCCATCCATTCAGCTGCCTCTGCCACTTCTTTTCATTCCACTCCATCCTTCTCCAACGCCTCTCCACCATCATCCAGCTGGGTGGGACTGCACTCGCCTGGTTCCATTCTTATCTATCTAATCGTAGCCAGAGAATCACCTGCAACGGCTTCTCTTCCTCCTCCCGCATTTTTAACTCTGGTGTCCCCCAAGGATCTATCCTTGGCCCCCTCCTATTTCTCATCTACATGTTGCCCCTTGGAGACATCATCCGAAAACACAGCGTCAGTTTCCACATGTACACTGACGACACCCAGCTCTACCTCACTACCTCTTCTCTCGACCCCTCCACGGTCTCTAAATTGTCAGACTGCTTGTCCGACATCCAGTTCAGGATCATCAGGATGAGCAAAAATTTTCTCCAATTAAATATTGGGAAGACCGAAGCCATTGTTTTCGGTCCCCGCCACAAACTCCGTTCCCTAGCCACTGACTCCATCCCTCTCCCTAACATCTGTCTGAGGCTGAACCACACTGTTCGCAACCTCGGTGTCATATTTGACCCTGAAATGAGCTTCCGACTACATATCCGCAGCATAACAAAGACTGCCTACTTCCACCTCTGTAACATCGCCTGTCTCCGCCCCTGCCTCAGCTCATCCGCTACTGAAATCTTCATCCATGCCTTTGTTACCTCTAGACTTGACTATTCCAACACACTCCTGGCTGGCCTCCCACATTCCACCCTACGTAAACTTGAGGTCATCCAAAACTCTGCTGTCCGTGTCCTAACTCGCACCAAGTCCCGTTCGCCCATCACCCCTGTGCTCGCTGACCTACATTGGCTCCCGGTTAAGCAGCGCTTCAACTTCAAAATTCTCGTCCTTGTTTTCAAATCTTTCCATGGCCTCGCCCCTCCCTATCTCTGTAATCTCCTCCAGCCCCAGAACCCCCTGAGATACCTGCGCTCCTCTAATTCTGCCATCTTGAGCATCCCTGATTATAATCACTCAACCTTTGGTGGCCGTGCCTTCTGTTGCCTAGGCCCTAAGCTCTGGAATTCCCTGCCTAAACCTCTCCAACTCGCTACCTCTCTTTCCTCCTTTAAGACGCTCCTTAAAACCTACCTCTTTGACCAAGCTTTTAGTCACCTGCCCTAATTTATCCTTATGTGGATCGGTGTCAAATTTTTTGTCTTACAATACTCCTGTGCAGTGCCTTGGGACGTTTTACTATGTTAAAGGCGCTATATAAATACACGTCGTTGTTGTTTCCCTTTGTTTCTCCTTCCCTCTGCACCTTTCACACTCTTCACCTCTCACTCCCTCCTTACACAAGATCTGGAATCAAACTTTGGGTTCTGATCCTGTGGTAGCAGTGAAAATAATCCTTTCTTTGTCTCTTTTCCTCTCCCCCCACCCCCTCCCCCCCCTCCCAATTCCCCAGTATAAAGGAAGCAGTTGGGCCGTGGTTGTCTAGTGGAACGGAATGGGAGATTGGTGTACTAATAAAAGCAAGTATGTTTGTATAGACATGTTGACTAATTCAATTACAATAGTCACATTTTATGGTGTTTTTCTACAAAGAAATTGCGAAGCTAACAAGACATAGGAGTAGGAGTAGGCCATACGGCCCCTTGGGGCTGCTCCGCCGTTCAATAAGATCATGGATGATCGACCTCAACTCCACTTTCCTGGCCTAACCCCATATCCCTAACTTAGATAATGAGAGAGCCTTACATGATTTGCCCCTGGCCCCCTCCCAACTTTCCTGCACTTTCTCATAGTATAGTTCACAAGAATCCAACTGTGAAGTGAAGTGAAGAACCCACCGGTAGAAATTTAAACCACTGGGCTTCACATTCGCCAGCACTGGGGAGAGCAGGAACTGGAAATGAGAATTTTCAATTGGATCTGAGGCTGGAAAGTGACAGCAGACCGTCTGGCTGCTGTGCCTCCTGCCGTTCAAGGTTGGAGGGGTGGGAGGACGTTAGGTGGGGTTAGGCAAAGAGGGTGGGTGGGGCAATTCAGAGAAGTGTGATGATTGGGTGGGGCAGAAAGGTTAGCTTCAACAGACTTAAAGGGGGGGGGGGGTGGAGTTACTGAGGTTTGAGATCACTGGGGCAATGTGTTGGAGCAGTAGGAAGAGGAATCTCTGGTTCTGGGTGTGAACGTACTGGAAGAGGGTCGTCCTGGGCTGGGAGCATTGAAAGGGAAATGGGCGCTGGAGAATCTGGTCACTGTCTGCCTTGATTTGTTCCTGGCTGTCGGGCACTCCAGTTCTTTTATGTTTGTACTCTTTTTTTTTCAGCTCAGGATATACACAAATATACTTGGCAACACATACCTATCTGGTGAAATGTTTAGCAGGACTGGGGAAGGGGGTCATGGAGTTTACCATGAATAATTGATTTCCTTACCCACTGTAGCTGGATGAACAGGTAGCATAGCTGGGCAATGATATATTTCAGTAAACAAGTCATTGTTTTTTAAGCATGGGTGTCATAATCATCCTTTTTATCCATCTGAACTTCTATTTCTGAATTTATTTAAAAATCACTTCAAAATAGTTTGCTGTGAAATTTCACCCCAAACAACTTGTAAAATTTATCTTGCTGTTTTCAACTAATTTGGAAAAACAAACTGAGGAGCACCTCGGGTTTTCCAGTGCAAAAACGGATTTTCTATAAATCACAGTTGTTTTGGAATTTGAAAAACAAAAGGAAGCACAGGGTGATCCCTCACTCCAGATTTTGGGGGGATTTACATATTATTTTCTGCAAGCTACCACCCACAGAAAAAAAAACAGCCCAAGGGAACATTTCCATCAGTTCATAGTTGACAGTAATTTTAAAGCTGTAAAAAGTCAATTCAAATGGCTGGATTCTCACCTGCAATGAAAGGGAAGAGAGTAAGAATGTTAGAATTCCTGCACACCTTGTTCCACCTTCTTGGCCCACCTTCCCACTTTGCTAATTCTGTGCAGCAGGAAGAGGCTCCCACAAACAGCAATGTGATAATGAGCAGATAATCTGTTTTTGTTAGGTTGATTGAGGGATAAACATTGGCCAGGACACCGGGGATAACTCCCCTGCTCTTCTTCGAAATAGTGCCGTGGAATCTTTTACGTCCACCTGAGAGCGCAGACGGGGCCTCAGTTTAACGTCTCATCCGAAAGACGGCACCTCTGACAGTGCAGCACTCCCTCAGCACTGCACTGGAGTGTCAGCCTGGATTTTTGTGCTCAAGTCCCTGGAGTGGAAGATTGTTGGCTCGATGGGATTTTTTTGATTGATGTTTTACTATGAAGCACTAATTGCAGCTGTGGATTGAGTGTGGTTGAGGGAGTACAGGAATTAGGCTAGGGCCTGTTTTGAAGAGGCATCCTCCCTTACAAAACCAGCCATGAAGCTTTCCAGCTCCACCTAAACATTGCTGCAGATTATAAACATTGACAGCAATGCCAAAGATCTGACATCAAGCCTATACTCCCCAACCAGACCATAAGTGGTTGTGCTCAGGAATAAATTTGAGTGTTGGCTATATGAAAAAAAATAACTTGATTAACATTTGTGATGGGAGAACCCGCAGCTAATACCTTCAAACAACCAAAGAGTCAGTTGTTGGCTTTATGTTTAAGTTTGTAACTGGGGGGGAAATAATCAACATTGCAGTACAAACACAGAACAGATGATGCTGGTGTACCCGTCCTTTATTATACAGTGCAATAAATTTATATAACTAAATATTGTAGAATTTCAACTAACGTGAGGTCCTGTTATCTGACATACGTTGTTGGATACAGCCATCTGCACTTTGAACACCAGGCTCTCAGTTCTTGCACTGTTGTGCAGAATTTGGATAAGAGGTGCGTGTTTTTAAATGTACACACACATCCTGTAGCCAACGCATCACTTGTGAATGTGTTCACAACCTAACACCATGGTAGTCTTTCTCAGGATTGATGGTGTAAATTTGACCCATGTCAAGTTTTAAAGAATAGGAGGAAAATTTCATTTTACAACATGATCTAAACAAATGTGACAAAACATTTATCTGACTTGAGCATATAAGGTGCTGGTTGGGAAATTCAGGTCAGTTTAAAATATGAGTTCGAGTCTCCTGGAAAGTTCAAGCTGCGAACACTATTGCTAATTCTCTTTTATGGAACACCGTGGATTTCGGTTAATGGAGGTGTGACCCTCTGGGAAGAAAGTGTACACTCAATATTGTGCCAACAAAATCTACTGTGGATTTCTAAGTTGCTTGGTTTGTTGACTCTTAACCATGATGATTGATTTCCATGCAGGTAGGACACCCAGCTGACTAAACAGGCCCTAGATGTGAATCCATGTCCTAGTTGTGAATGGTATAGTGCCTAACCCACTGCATTGTGAGAACACTGAAATCAATACCCTGACAAGAATATTCATCAAGGACACCAGAGGCATCCTTAATTCCTTCACCTAAACACCTTGTCAAGCTACTGTCTGGCGTTTACCACCCAGTCTACTAATGATGCTTAAATTTGTCTCACTGTCTTACATTAACCAGTTCAGATTATATTAGCATTTACACAATCGACTGAGTGAATGAATTGACCCTGTCTTGCCAATTATCAAAGAAATCAGAAAACAAAATCATGAACTAACAATTGCTTATTAACCTTAGGATCATAGTTAGCAGTACTTAAACGTAAACATTGAATATGCAAATAATTGGTAGATAATTGAAGCCCATTGGTATTAAAGGGGCAGTGGCAGCATGGATACGAAACTGGCTAAGAGATAGAAAGTAGAGAGTAGTGGTGAACGGTTGTCTTTCAGACTGAAGGGAAATGTACACTGATGTCCCCCAGAGGTCAGTATTAAGATTACTGCTCTTTTTGATATGTATTAATGAACTGAACTTGGGTATAAAAGGCATAATTTCAAAGTCTGCCGATGACACAAAACTTGGAAATGTCGTAAACAATGAGGAGGATAGTTGCAGGCTTCAGGAGGTTATAGACAGATTGGTGAAACGGGCAGACACGTGGCAAATACATTTTAATGCAGAAAAGTGTGAAGTGATGCATTTTGGTAGGAAGAATGAGGAGAGACAGTATAAACTAAATAGTACGATTTTAAAGGGGTGCAGGAACAGAGAGACCTGGGGGGTTCACATACACAAATCTTTGAAGGTGGCAGGACAAATGAATAAGGCTATTAGAAAAGCACATGGGATCCGGGCTTAGAGACATAGGGCTGGATTTTCTTAGCGGTGGCGGGATAGCTGTTTGCAGGGTTCCAGTCCCGCTCCCGCCTGCAGCCGCTCTGTCAAAGGGATTTTCCCTGATTGACCTTGTAAGCCCGCCCTATGGGCTTCCCGGCCAATTAACAGGAAGCGGGTCTGATTACATCATTTGATGACGCGTCATCAGCCGGTTTTCTTAAAGGGACCACAGCCACATTGAGTTTGACAGTTGTTCTGTCAGTGTTGGACAGCATTGAGGTGCTGTAAACACTGACAAGCACTGCACAAAGGTGGACGCTTGCACCCAGGCTCTCCAATGACTCCCTCCATATGCTTATGGAGGGAGTCACAGCACGCTGGGAGGTTCTCTTACCTTCCAAGGGCGGAAGAGAACTCCCCAGGACACCAATGCAGCCTGGTTGCACATTGCACAGGAGGGCAAAAGCAGGGATGTCGTCAGGAGTCCCTGGCTGCAGTGGTGCCAACCTTTCAATGATGTCAGTGGATCACGAAACATTACTGCAAAGCCACATTCAAACTCACCCTGCTGTGCCACTCAACACATCCCCATCACTCTGCCTTCCATACCCTTCTCCTGCACATCCTTACTCACACCAACTTACCTTGCACCTCCACCCATCCTTCTCTATCTACATTATCACTTCCCCATCTCACTAGCCACCCCTCACACTCACCCTCGTCCTACTGCAAGCATTCCAACTAACAACACACAAGGGTAGGCACTTGAAAGGTTTAGCCAATGTTCATGTGAAGTTTCTGGTAATGTGTTGTCATACAGTGAAATCTATATTTTCAACACTGCCCCTCATTGGACAGATCTGTGCGCACCTTGAGAAGTGTCTTACTGAGTTCCAGTGAATGTTGAAACATAACTCCCGCCACCCCCCCAGCTATAGTGATGTGTGTGCATGGAATGGCTTGGACATTAAAGGGATGCTTAACGGTGCTGGAGTGGGATGGTGTCAACCTGGCGCATCATGTGGCAGCCAGGGTTTACAGCGTCAAGTGAAATAAATCTGGTCATGGTGATGCCATCGCTGGCCTCCCGGGCAGCAATGTTGTCAGGGGCTGATGCCCTATGTCCTGTGCAGCATCCGGTGATGGTGGAGAAGATTGGGGTTGTTGTTGGTGCTGCTGGTGTGCCTGGTGATGTTGGTGTTGGGGCTGAGCGTGGAAGGAATCAGAGGAGCAAGGTGTGATAGTTTCTAGGGCACCGATGTTGCTGCAATAGATGGCAGCTGCAGGTGAGATGACAGAAGCGATCTGTCAATGGTGAGAGAGGTTGTTCCAATGAGGTGCCACTGGATATAGAGTTGGCTCTAAACACTTGCAAGCTAAAGAAATCTCTATATGTCTTACAAATGCAGTAACCAACAGTTTCTGCGCTCTGAAACTGACCATCTGCAACATGGCATCCTTTACACCACTTCTGCAGCTGTCAGCTTATCAGATACATCAGAGCAGACTCAACTCATGACAGGGTGAGCTGTAAAATGGGAAGGAAGCCTCAAAATAGCATTAAATTGGCTGTTATCAAGCCATTTAATGAGCTCAATTGTCTCCCCCGCCGCTTGGTGTCGGGTCAATTCTCCGCTGACAGACCCGACACCTGGGAGACTCGCGTGGAGGCGGGTTGACAGCGGGTTTCCTACCTGCTGTCAATCTTTGCTATTTTGACAGCGGACCCGCCTCCAAACCCACTCTCTGAGCGCTGGCAAAAATCAAGCCCATGGAGTACAAAAGCAAGGAAGTTATGCTAAATCTTTATAAAACACTGGTTAGGCCTCAGCTGGAGTATCCCGTTCGATTCTGAGCACCACACTTTAGGAAGGATGTGAAGGCCTTGGAAAGGGTGCAGAAGAGATTTACTAGAATGGTACCAGGGATGAGGGACCATGACGGACTTCAGTTATGTGGAGAGACCAGAGAAGCTGGGAGAAACCCTTATACAGAGAAGATTAGGGGGAGATTCAATAGAGGTGTTCAAAATTATGAAGGGTTTTGATAGAGCAAATAAGAAGAAACTGTTTCCACTGGCAGGAGGTCGGTAACCAGAGGACACAGACTTAAGGTGATTAGCAAAAGAACCAGAGGCGACATGCCAAACCTCCTTTGTGTTGTCAGCAAATTTCAATATTGTGTTCCATTTATCGAAGTCCGAATATTCTATGTATACCACGAACAAAAGTGGGCCCAATGGATTTGAATACTGTCTTTTCCATTTTGTGACCTGTGTTTGAATCCGGCCAAGTCTACCCTTCCCTGATAGCTGTAGGGGTTCTAAATGCAGGCAGCTTGTGCCATCGCAACCCATTTCTGAGTGAACATAAACCTAGAGCAGAAAACTTGCAACAATGTGGCCACAAATTGCCAATCTTACTCAAAGAGGCACAGGGTAGTTCTTATGGTAACAGACGAAGGTTATTGGGAAAGAGTGGAAGGAGATTTAAATCAGTGCTCTTTCTAATCTGGGAGTGTTTTGATGCTGGCAATAGGGGGAAAGTGTATTATTCCTCAACGCTCTCATTTTGATCAGCAAAAAGCTTGAAATATATAGGGGGCTAAATTCGGTTGATTTGCGCCTCCCATTAGCGCCCTAAGAGGGTCCTGGGCACGGCGCCGCTAACGCCTCCCGCGAAATTCAGCGGAAGATTAGTGGCGGCGCTAACCGTTAGCGTGGCGCTAACCGTTAGCGCCGTGTGGTGCCGCCGGTGATGACGTCATCGCCACGCGCAGCACCCCGCTCACGCCCGGGCTGTAATATTGGGTGGCGCCCCCCCGACTTACCGCCGGACGCTATGTCCGCCAGGGTCAGGGGGGCCTACCTGCGGCCGGGGTGGCGCTAGTTAATGGGGAGGTGGCGGGCGGCCATTTTTGTTGTTGGCCGCCTGCCAGCACCTGCCCCCATTGCTGTCCCCGGCCCCCGTGAAGCCCCCGCGGGGTGCCGGCTGCTCTCCGTGAGCGCTACCCAATTTTTACCCTATAATAAATTAAAGATTGCCTCATTTATACTATCTTTTCAGTTACTTGCTGGTCTGAGGTTTTGTAACAAAATGTTTCATTAGCACGATATTCTAAATCTTTACTTTCAAAAATACAAAAGTATCTATTAAATGATTCACAATTTATCTATAAACAGACAGCTTTCTGCACTGCTATCTAGCTTTTCCACTGTGCCAATACTGCTCAGTAAAGGCTAAAAGCTGCAAATGAGGTTAACTGCTATCTTGTGACAAATAAAACAAACTGTAACTAACTGTCCAATTACAATATGTAAGCATGATATTGCTACCATATATGGTGCTCAGTCAAAGTGCTGCCAAGTGGAGATAACACGGGTCGCATTACATAGAATTTTACAGCACAGAAACATGCCACTCGGCCCAACTGGTCTGTGTCACCGTTTATGCTCCACACGAGCCTCCTCCCACCCCACTTCATCTACCCCTCTCTGCAAATTCCTCTATTCCTTTCTCCCTCATGTGTTTATCTCGCTTCCCCTTAAAGGCATCCATGCTATTCGCCTCAACTACTCCTTGTGGTAGTAAGTTCCACATTCTTTGTGGTAAAGAGGTTTCTCCTCAATTCTCCATTGGATTTATTAGTGACTCCCACATTTATGGTCCCTAGTCTTGGATTCCCCCACAAGTGGAAACATCTTCTCTATGTCTACCCTATTTTGCTGTAGTTATACCTCATAATATGAAAGACAATTGAAATTGTGTTGGCTTGAAAGAAAAAGAAAGACTTGCATTTATATAGCGCATTTCACGACCATCAGATGTCTCAAAGCACTTTACAGCCAATGAAGTACTTTTGGAGTGCAGTCACTGTTGTAATGTGGGAAACGCGGCAGTCAATTTGCACACAGCAAGCTCCCACAAATAGCAATGTGATAATGACCAGATAATCCGTTTTTATTATGTTGGTTGAGCAATAAATATTGGCCAGGACACCGAGGATAACTCCCTTGCTCTTCTTCGAAATAGTGCCATGGGATCTTTTATGTCTACCTGAGAGAGCAGACGGGGCCTTGGTTTAATGTCTCATCCAAAAGACGGCACCTCGAACAGTGCAGCACTCCCTCAGCACTGCACTGGAGTGTCAGCTTAGCTTTATGTGCTCGAGTCCCTGGAGTGGGACTTGAACCCACAACTTTCTGACTCAGAGGTGAGTGTGCTACCAACTGAGCCACAGCTGACACTTGGGAGTCGGAGGGGGCTTGGGGAGTTGATGGGGCACTCGGAGGTTGAGGGGGAGAGAGGGAGACTGGGGAATGAGGATCAGGGTACAGGGGGAGACCAGGGAATAGGGGTCAAGGGAACAGAGGGAGACAGGAGTCAGGGGATTGGGGCACGGGCAGGGGGGAGTTAGGAGAACTGGGGAATGGAGTAGGTGTGGAGACTAGCATTTTCTGTCGAGCCAGTAGCAGCAGCAGCAGTAATACAATGTGTGGGAGTGACGTCGAGAGAGGAGCTGCCAGTAAAGGGCTGAGTGAACCTTGTGCAGTGTAGGAGGACCCTGGCTGTAGTTTCAGGTTGAATATCAGCGGGTTATAGAGTTACTACTAGTTACAGGTAGAATATCAGGGTGATGCATCTATTACTACCTGTTACATATAGGCCCAGATATTCCGATTGCAGGCCTCCCGCGGGCGGAGGAACAGCGATCTGGAAAAATCTGTGCCCTTACCTGAGGGCTCCCGGGACGTGCACATTTCCGATGCTGGGCCTCTCCAAACTGCCGGTGCGCAGGGCCCACGTATCCCAGAGGCGCAGGTAGTTCGCAGCGTCCCTGGGATCACGTGGGCCATGGGGAGCCAATCACAGAAAGGAATCTCCCTTCATACACTTGACAGGAAGACCTGTCAAATATATGAATGGAGATCACCCCCAAAACATAGTAAAACTTCAAATACATTTTTTTTTAAAAATCACATTTTTAAAATGACTTAAAATTGCAATAAATTAACTATTTTGTCTCTGAGGCATACAGGAGGGCAGGTATTATTACTGCTCTGTAGACCATGAGCTTGGTGCCAGGTTTGAGGGCCTGGTCTTCAAACACTCTCTTCCTCAGGCGACCGAAGGCTGCACTGGCACACTGAAGGCGGTGTTCGACTTCGTCATCGACGTCTGCCCTTGTTGACAGTAGGCTCCTGAGGTATGGAAAGTGGTCCACGTTGTCTAAGGCCTTGTCATGGATTTTGATAATCAGGGTGCAGTACTGTGTGGCGGGGGCAGGTTGGTAGAGGACCTTTGTCTTACGGATGTTTAGTGTAAGGCCTATGCTCTCGTACACTTCGGTGAGGGTGTTAACGATGGTTTGGAGTTCGATCTCCGAGTGTACGCAGACGCAAGCGTCGTCTGCATACTGTAATTTGACGACAGAGGAAGGGACGACCTTGGATCTGGGCTGGAGGCGACGGAGGTTGAACAGTTTCCCGTTTGTTCTGTAGATTAGCTCCACTCCAGCGGGGAGCTTACTGAGGGTGAGATGGAGCATTACCGCAAGGAAGATCGAGAAGAGCGTTGGTGCGATGACACAGCATTGCTTGACCTCGGTCCATACATGAATTGGGTCTGTGGTGGAACCATTTTGCAGGATCATGGCTTGCATGTCGTCGTGAAGCAGGCGGAGGATGGTAACAAACCTTTGAGGGCAGCCGGATTTGAGGAGGACACTCCATAATCCCTCACGGTTGACAGTGTCAAAGGCCTTTGTGAGGTCAAAGAAGGCCATGTACAGCGGTTGGCGCTGTTCCCTGTATTTCTCTTGTAATTGGCGCGCGGTGAAGATCATGTCTATTGTGCCCCTTAGTGGGCGGAATCCGCATTGCGACTCTGGGAGGAGCTCTTCAGCCACTGGGAGAAGGCGATTGAGGAGGATTCTTGCGATGACTTTCCCTGTGGCAGACAGCAGGGAAACTCCTCTGTAATTACCGCAATCGGACTTGTCACCTTTCTTGAAGATGGTCACAATTACGGCGTCTCTGAGATCCCCTGGCATGCTCTCCTCCTTCCAGATAAGAGAAATGAGTTCATGAATTCGCACCAGTAGTGCTTCTCCGCCATGCTTTAGCGCCTCAGCAGGGATTCCATTTGATCCTGAGGCCTTGTTGTTCTTCAGTTGTCGGATGGCCTTTTCAACCTCATGCCGGGTTGGGGACTCCCAGTGTCCACAGCACCTGGTCTGCACTCAAGGCCTCCATAATCAGCACCTGTGAAGAGACGCTCGGTCACTCGACCAGGAAACACCAAGACTGGTTTGACGAGAACGACCAGGAGATCCAGGAGCTAATAAGCAGCAAACGCAAGGCATTCCTGATCTAGAAACAGCAACACAACTCGAGAGCAAGAAAGCAGCTCTACAGATGCCTGAAGGCCGAGGTCCAACAAAAAACTCGTGACCTAAAGAACAGGTGGTGGGTGGAGAAAGCGCAGGAGATCCAGCAGCTAGCCGACAACCACGACGTGCGTGGATTCTTTAGCGCAGTCAAGACCGCCTACGGCCCAAGCACCCAAGGTCCTACCCCACTGCGGGCCAAGAATGAAGAGATACTCATCAAGGACAGGCAGTCAGTCAGTGCCCGCTGGAAGGAGCACTTCGAAGATCTCCTTAACCGAGACTCTGTCTTCGACGCGAGTGTCCTCAACTCCATCCCGCAGCATGCTACCCGCCACCATCTCAGCACAACCCCATGGAATGATACTGCACAGAAGGAGGCCATTCAGCTCATCGTGCCTGTCCCAGATCTTTGAAAGAGCTATCCAATTAGTCCCACTCACCTGCTCTTTCCCCATAGTCCTGCATTTTTTTCCCTTTCAAGTATTTATCCCATTCCCTTTAGAAAGTTACTACTGCAGCTGCTTCCACCACCCTTTCAGGCGGTACATTCCGGATTCTAACAACACACTGCGTAAAAAAAAAAAAAATTCTCCTCATCTCCCCGCTAGTTCTTTTGCCAACCACCTTAAATCTGTGTCCTCTGGTTACCGACCTTCCTGCCAGTCGAAACATTTTCTCCCTATTTACTCTATCAAAACCCCTCATAATTTTGACCACCTCTATTAAATCTCCCCTTAACCTTCTCTGATCTAAGGTGAACAATCCCAGCTTCTCTAGTCTCTGCACTGATTGGGTGAGGATTGCATCTGGCTTTGCTGTGATGTAATCCATAGTAAAGGAGGAGGTAGTGGAGATACTTGATGGGATAAAAATTGATAAAGAGGAGGTATTAGAAAGGCTGACTGTACTTAAAGTAGATAAATCACCAGGACCGGATGGGATGCACCCTAGGATGTTGAGGGAATTGAGGGAGGAAATCGCAGAGGTACTGGCCATAATATTCCAATCCTCCTTAGATACGGGGGTGGTGTCAGGGGACTGGAGAATTGCAAATGTTACACCATTGTTCAAAAAAGGGTGTAAAGATAAACCCAGCAACTACAGGCCAGTCAGTTTGACCTCGGTAGTGGGGAAGCTTTTAGAAACAGTAATCAAGGACAGAATTAACAGTCCAAGTGTGGATTAATTAAGGAAAGCCAGCACAGATTTGTTAAAGGCAAATTGTGTTTAACTAACTTGATTGAGTGCTTTGATGAGATAATAGAGAGGGTTGATGAGGGCAATGCAGTTGACGTAGTGTACATGGATTTCCAAAAGGCGTTCGACAAAGTACCACATAATAGGCTTGCCAGCAAAGTTGAAGCCCTTGGAATAAAAGGGACAGTGACGGCATGGATACAAAATTGGCTAAGTGACAGGAAACAGAGAGTAGTGGTGAACGGTTGTTTTCAGACTGGAGGAAGGTATACAGTGGTGTTCCCCAGGGGTCGGTTCTAGGGCCACTGCTTTTCTTGATATATATTAATGACTTGGATGTGGGTGTACAGGGCACGATTTCAAAATTTGCAGATGACCCAAAACTTGGAAGTATAGTGAACAGTGAGGAGGATAGTGCTAGACTTCAGGAAGACATAGACAGGCTGGTGAAATGGGCGGACACCTGGCAGATGAAATTTAACGCAGAAAAGTGTGAAGTGATACATTTTGGTAGAAAGATTGAGGAGAGGAAATATAAACTAAATGGTACAATCCTGAAGGGGGTGCACGAACAGAGAGACCTGGGGGTATGTGTGCATAAATTGTTGAAGGTGGCAGGGTAGGTTGAGAAAGCAGTTAAAAAGGCTTATGGGACCCTGGGCTTCATAAATAGAGGTACAGAGTACAAAAGTGTGGAAATTATGATGAACCCATATAAAACACTGGTTCGGCCCCAACTGGAGTATTGTGTCCAATTCTGGGCACCACACTTTTTAGGAAGGATGTGAAGACCTTAGAGAGGGTACAGAAAAGATGATTATGAGAATGATTCCAGGGCTGAGGGACTTCAGTTACGTTGATACACTGGAGAAGCTGGGGTTGTTTTCCTTGGAGCAGAGAAGATTGAGAGGAGATTTGATAGAGGTGTTCAAAATCATGAGGGGTCTGGACAGAGTAGATAGAGGGAAACTGCTCCCATTGGCAGAAGGGTCGAGAACCAGAGGACACAGATTTAAGGTGATTGGCAAAAGAACCAAAGGCGACATAAGAAAAAACTTTTTTACACAGCGAGTGGTTAGGATCTGGAATGCACTGCCTGAAAGGGTGGTGGAGGCAGATTCAATCACGGCTTTCAAAAGGGCGTTGGATAAGTATCTGAAGGAAAGAAATTTGCAGGGCTACGGGGAAAGGGCGGGGGAGTGGGACTAGCTGAGGTGCTCTTGCAGAGAGTCGGCACGGGCTCGACGGGCCGAATGGCCTTCTTCCCGTGCTGTAACCATTCTATGATTCGACGCTGCTCCTGGTAGAACAGCCCCCTGACACACACTCTTTAGGCTCACATTTAAAGAATGGCCACTTGGGGAGGTTTTGGTGGGCTGCCAGTGCCCATGGAGCAGTATCTGGCAGGAATCAGCACCTTCAGGAGAGGAGAGGAGATAACTGGAAACAAAAATAAATTAGATTGAGAAAAAATTATTTTGAGAACTGATATTATAACAGTGCTCCTGTTGGGAATATTCACTCTCTAAGACATGAAAACAGGTTGGCTCACAACAAGGCTGTAATTAGGAAACAAAGATGTGAAAACATTGACCAATGAGAGATTAATGTTATATAGAGTCATAACGGCACAGAAGGAGGCCATTCGGGCCGGCTCTCTGTAGAGCAATCCAGTCAGTCCCATTCCCCGCTCTATCCCCGTAGCCATGCAAGTTTATAGAGTATGTTCTTGGTTAACAGCTGGAACATGTTTTAGCTGTGTTTGATGTTCTATTTGAATTGTAGATGATTAAATAATACCCACTGAGTTCAGCACAATCTAACAGTACATTAGAAATTACACATAGATGTTATTGTTAGAAAATGTATATTAATTAAAAGATCCTCAACAGTGACCACAGGAAATAAAATATTGATCATATTCAGTTTACACGTGTAGAATTTTAAGGAATTATTTCTAAATCTGGCACTTCTTTCACTCCTGAAGATTGCGTCACACAACACAGTGAGCGCAGAATGACAATAAACTCCTTGTGCCCAGTGTAAACAGTGGACTGCAGCTCTCTCTACTGAGGAACCTATCTCAACAAAACCAGGAAACCCTGGAGCAGCAGAGCCAGTCAGTTCACTATCTGCAAGAGGAAGACAGGCTAATGCTTGGGTGGGACCCTTCCTAAGGGTTAAGATGAATCATGAAACTATCTTTCATTTTCAGAAGATGACTGACCTGATGTACATTTCCAGCAATTTTTTTCCCTCCCGGTTTTCAGCCTTTCTGTGTTTTTCTTTTATCCCAACTGTTTAATATCACCTGCTGGATAGAACTCAAATCTGCTCACAAAATAACACACCACAGAAGTGACAAAATTCAAAATGGAAAGCAGCAAAAAAAAAACCTTCTGAAATGGACATTTTTTCCGTCTTTAATCTCAATACATTTATCATTTCCTGACAGATTTCTAAAACATTGATATATACTCCAGAAGACCTGGGGCAAAATAAATGTTCTTTATCAAGAGCCACAGACAGGATACAATATACAAATTCCAGCACAAACAGTACTCAAACACTGGCCCGTATTTTCCGATCCCTACGGGTGTGCACGAGCTGTGTACACACCCGTAGGGACATCGGAAATGCCAGTTTCAGGCATGCGAAGCGCATGCGCTGAAAACCGGCATTTCCGATCTGTCAAGAATTCTCTTGACAGATCGCACGCCTGTCCTGGAGAAGGGCCTCTACGGGGGGAATGTTCCGCTTTCTGCAGAACCTCCGCCCGCTGAAAACCCTTAGAAATCTTACGCCTGGTAAAAGCACGCGTAAGGCCTGCTTTTACCAGCATAAGAGTTTTAAAAAGTTTTTTAAAAATGTTGTCACTCATTTATAATTTAAAAATGCTTTTTAAAAAGGTAAGTTTATTTTTAGCCCCATAAAAAACTTTAATTATTTTTTTCAAAAAATTAAGTTTTTGTTTAAAATATTTAACTTAAAGTAATTTTAACTCATTTTAAAAACGTGATGGTTTTTTAAAAATGTATTTAATGTTTTGATGTCTTTTTTCAGTGATCCCCATTCATACTTTTGACAGGTCTATCTGCCAAAAGTATGAAGGGGGATTCCCTTCTCCCATTGGCTCGCCTGGCCCACGTGATCCCAGGGACGCTTGCGAACTGCCTGCGCCCCTGGGATACGTGGGCCCTGCGCATTTCGACTGTGGAGAGGCCCAGGATCGGAAATGGCTGCACCTCGGGAGCCCTCAGGTAAGGGCGTAGATTTTTTCCCAATAGGAGGCCTCCGCACGCAGAAAGCCTCCTATCGGAAATTACAGGCCATGGTGTACAACTAAAGCAAGCAACACATCCTATCAGACATTCAAGCCTTGATTTTTACTGAGGGATGGTGGGGGGGTGGGGAGCTCCGCGTGAGGCCTGGGCCATTTTAACTCCTGGGCCTCATTTAAATATTCCTGCACTGTCTCCCACCTGAAACTGGCAGGACTGATGTCAGGGCCAGTGGGCAGGAGTGGGAAATCAGCTCGGGAGCCTTAGGATGCAGGGGACTCAAAGGAACGGTCCTCGGCATAACCTCTGCACTGGGCAAGGGCTTCAGCAGCTGATGCCAGCACGCAGAGAGAGAGGCCAGGCAGGGGCTGAGGAGGCCCAAGCAGTCCTTGAGGTTGAGTTTCAGCCTAATCTTAAACTCCTCTCACACACCATTCTCACTGGGTGAGGGGGGTTAGAATTGAGGCCTCAGAATCTGCAAATAAATTCACACAGACATTGTAACTGATACAAAATATAGCAAAAATACAAGTCAGCATGCTGGGATCTTATGAACTGTAACGCCTTTGTCACACTAACACACCATCATAGCAACCATCTAAATTCAAACATATAACAAAAGTTGTGAGAAATCTCTCATAAAACATAAAATAAAAACACAGGGCACAGTCCTGCGCTATATTGGGCCTAGCCTTAAAATTAGAGCTGGGACAGTTAGTAGTGAAATCAGGAAGCATTTTTCATACAAATGGTAGTGGAAATCTGGAACTCTCTCCCCCAGAAGGCTGTGGATGCTGGGTCAATTAAAATGTTCAAGATTGAGATCGATGAATTTTTGTCAGGTAAGGGAATTAAGGGTTATGGGGAAAAGGTGGGTAAATGGAGTTGAGGTATAGATCAGCCACGATCTTATAGAATAGTGTGAACAGGCTTGAGGGTCTGAATAGCCTACTCCTGTTCTTATGTTCCTATGAGATCATTTTAAGCAGGCTCAATCCAGTTTTTATTGAGCATAAAAATACTTGCAATTTGGCACTAAATTGCCCATCTCGTTCAGACAGGCTACAGGCATGGCTGGTATGGAAATGTTCAAACTTAAGCGAGAGAACATGCTCTTCTGAGGTTGATGTAGCGTGTGTAGAGAAATTTTTAGTCTATATCTGGCCTGTGCTATACCTGACCTAGGAGGACAGGCTGCCAAAGGTGAAAGTTTGTTCCATTCTAAGAACATAAGAGCATAAGAATTAGGAGCAGGAGTAGGCCATACTTCCCTTCAAGCCTACTCCGCTATTCAATAAGATCATGGCTGATCTTCGACCTCAACTCCACTTTCCCACAGGATCTCCATATCCCTTGATTCCCCTCGAGTCCAAAAATCTATCCATCTCAGCCTTGAATATGCTGACTTGAATATACCATTCTCGAGTATTGACATCTCTCACCTTGATGAGCAAATAGAGAAAGGGGAAAAAAATAGCAACAGCTTAGCTGTCCCAGTACAACATTTTCCAATGTAAAACTATCAAGAGCAGGACGTTCCTCAGACAGCTGCTGGATGGAGCACCTAAGTACAGGGTACTCTCCAACTCAGAGGAAATGAACTGGCAAAAGGTAAGTGGTATTGATCGTATTCGTGGAAATATCCACAGCTCAGACCCCCTCCATCCTTGGTTCTAGCAATAGGTTAAAACAATCAGACAATGAGAACGCAGTAAAATGACCTGCAACTTGCCTCTACTCATAGCCCACAGTTACAGAGCCATTGATCTGTATGTGTTATTGTTGTTACTGGGGTCTTCAAAGGGCACCATTTGCGGTGATGGAGAATAGGACTTGACCCTCTGTGTTGCTGTTTATAAAGCAATAGAATTCCGTGGAACACTTCTTTCATTTTAAAGTAAAGTGTTCACTTTGCCCTTACCATTGATTGTCCAGATGAAGGGCTATTGTGCCATTCAGGAAATCAGCACTGTATACGTACTGGAACTGCACACTCGCAACATTTTTGTAACACATGAATTTTCAATGGGTTTTCAATGTACTGCTATCTGCAAAGTTAAAGTTCCAACCTGCAATCTAAATGCATTAGTGATTTATTTCCTTGCCTGTAAATCATTGCTGTGTATTGGTACCCTTTGTTCCAGTTTGTTTAGGATGAATGGATCAACAGGTGATTGATATACGAAAGTGTCAGCCACTAATGCACATACAAAGGCCCAAACCATTGGAGAGTCCAAACAGCCCTATAATTCACCATGCACCTCTGGCTCCCCGCTTCAAGGATTTGTCTTACTGTTGGACAAGGAAGAAGGCTGTTTGTAAGGTTTTCTTGAGTAAAAAAGCAAATGAATCACTCAAAGTTGCCAAGAACATTTATTAAAAAATAAAATTTGGAGACTGGAAGTGGTGAAAATGTGTTTTTCTGCAGTCATGAGCAAACAAAAAAGCAGAGAGGTTTATGTGTCACCTTGGTTCAGTGGAGCATTCTTGCCTCTGAGTTCAAAGGTTGTGAAATTCAAGCCCCACTACAGACCTGAAGACTTAGGCCGGGCTGACATTTCAGTGCACTACTGAGAGAGTCCTGCATTGTTGCAGGTGCCATCTTTCAGATGATAATTTGAACCAATGCTCTGTCTGCCTGCTTAGAGTGGCATATAGGATCCACGGCACTATTTCAAGAAGAGCAGAAATCTCCTGGTGTCTTAGCCAACATTCACCCCTCAACCAGTATCACCAGAGCAGATTATCTGGTCATTTGTCTCATTTTCTGTTTGTGGGGCCTTCCTGGGTGAAAATTGGCTCCCATATTTGCTGACAATACAATAGTGGCTGTACTTCAAAAATAACTCATTGGTTGTGAAGCACTTTAGGATGTTCTGAAGATGTGACAGATACTTTATAAATTGCAAGTTCTTTCTTCTCTCTGATAGAAAAATATTCCAGAAGAAGCCCTATCTGGAGTGAATTCACTCTGCCTGGATTTGGAAGTAAAAAGATTGCATTCCAGCAGACTGTTCTTCTTCCATTCTTTTCTAAATTATAATCTTGGAATTAGTTATCTCGAGTAACGAGGCTGCAGTTTTCCACATGGCTACCCCAGCTATATTGGACCAAGCAATGCAAGAGTTAAACATCAATCTGAGTGGGCAGCTGTGGCTACACTACCTCGCTTGCCTTGCCGTTCAGTGGAGTAAAGCAGAGGTCCATGCATGGGCACTCAAACACATCCACAGAGCATTGAGAGCCACTCTCTGACGTCAGTGAATTGATAGAAAATATAGGAGACAGCTTTTTTAATACCATTAGCATTCAATGGCAATGCAGTGACACATCGGAGATTTTTCTAAACTATATGCATAATGATTGCATTCATACTGCAGCTCATACATGGTGCTCATGGTGCAAGAGCATCTTTTTCAAGTCAATGCCAAACTGCAATGGTGGCATCATACTGCAGTTTTGCTATTGGTTCATTGCAAGAGATATGTCATCCCAACCCCAATCTGCAATATACCTGGTGCATGAGGCTATTTTTTTTTTTAATTCACTTATGGGATGTGGGCGGCGCTGGCAAGGCCAGCATTTATTGCCCATCCCTAGTTGCCCTTGAGAAGGTGGTGGTGAGCCGCCTTCTTGAACCGCTGCAGTCCGTGTGGTGAAGGTACTCCCACAGTGCTGTTAGGGAGGGAGTTCCAGGATTTTGACCCAGCAGTGATGAAGGATCGGCAATATACTTCTAAGTCAGGATGATGTGTGATTTGGAGGGGAACTTGGAGGTGGTGGTGTTCCCATGTGTCTGCTGCCCTTGTCCTTCTAGGTGGAAGAGGTCGCAGGTTTGGGAGGTGCTGCCGAAGAAGCCTTGGCAAGTTGCTGCAGTGCATCTTGTAGATGGTACACACTGCAGCCACGGTACGCCGGTGGTGGAGGGAGTGAATGTTTAAGGTGGTGGATGGGGTGCCAATCAAGCGGGCTGCTTTGTCCTGGATGGTGTCGAGCTTCTTGAGTGTTGTTGGAGCTGCACTCATCCAGGCAAGTGGAGAGTATTCCATCACACTCCTGACTTATGCCTTGTGGATGGTGGAAAGGCTTTGGGAAGTCAGGAGATGAGACACTCGCCGCAGAATACCTAACCTCTGACCTGCTCTTGTTGCCACAGTATATATGTGGACATGAACGATGCTGCAAAACTTACAGCTCCTCAGATCGATTGGCATGATAAGAGCTTTGCAAAACCTGCATTGAGGCACCTTGATTATTCAGAATCAGCCTGATTGAAACAAGTTACATTTATACGGAGCCCTATCACCCAGAAACATCCAAAGTACTTTTTATACAATCAAAGAGGGGAGATAATGGAAACAATTTCATTATATTTAAGTTTTTGGGGTCAAAATATATATTTTGCAAATTTAAATTGCAATTTGGGTATAGTTTCAGTGGGGGAAGGAGGGTAAAATCGAATGGCATGTAAGACAGTTCAGTGATGCAGTCTAATACAATGTAAAACCACTTTGTGAAGACGTTTTAGGGGCCCAAAAGGCATGGAAGCACTCCAGTCACTGGTATGGATTTATGGATTAGAAACTGGACTGAAATAATGACATTTGAGCTGCTGTACATAGTTTTAAGATGTTCTTTGCACTTTTTAATTTGCACTATGGGTAGGTAGTGGTTTTTAGTCACCATTCTCACTGAATGTTAATGTGTTATGTTCTTCCTTTCCCTATATTTCCCAATTCTATGTACCTTTCCCTGACCAAGAATGGCAGACAGATATTGTGATTCCTGGCCAGCAGTCACCAACCTCTCACCTTCACAGCCTTGCTTGATATCAGCAGGGTCAGTGTTCCTCTGAACATTCTTCTCTTGTTCTATATAACCTCCATACACGCCATTCTACACGTTCTCCCTCCACTTGACACCCCACTCTTTTGATATCAAAATTAATTGCATGGTTTCCTACTTTATCTTATTCTTTCCCAGGACATGAAATCTGTGGAACTCCTAACCTTGCATTGTCTTTTATTCCTCCTACAATATTCTGTACTTAACCCCATTTTCTTTTCCTCTTTTCAGCCTTAGCCCTTCATCTTGATTTCTCATTTAACAATGTCACTCTGAAACTAGCTGCTAGAAAGCACACAGGAATGGCACATGTTTACTCACTGTCTGATTCTCACTCTTATGGAAAATTGCCTTGTCTTTGTTCAGGCCTTCCACTCTCCCAAAGAGCGTGGCTAAGATTGGGAACGATCTACATTGGGATCATTCGCGCAAACTCACATCCTACCATACTGTTTGTACACTGACATGCTGTGCCATCAGGTTACCCGTTAAAATTGTTATAAAGTTTTCCCCTTAACCTCCCCCACAAGAAATGTAAAATGTAATTCACTGCAATCAAGAAAGGATGAACTGATGTAATAATATTATTTAAATACAAGTTACCCCAAGGAGTTTGCAGTTAAGGAATTAATAATGTGGATTTCAATCCAAATTGTGACTGCACTCCAAAAAAAACTGTAGCTAAAGAAGTCCAAAGATCCAATTTCAATTGGACAATCATTGAATGAGTTGGCATTGCCATTGAGATTGTCCACATGTAAATGCTGATTACATTGTCAATTAGCTAACAGTTACCCCTAGTTCAAAGTCTTTGCACTGTCGTGGAAATCTGATCATTTGACATTAAATGTTCAAATCTAATCTGAATGTACTTTGAACTGGTTCTTTCAAGTCTTTTTTTTATTAAATGTAAACTTGATAGGTATATATTTTAGTAATAAAGATCCTCCAAAGTTCATTGTTTGAACAGTGTGTTTCTGTGATTATTGCCATAGAAGTGATCATTTTAACATTTGTTGGAGACCATAGTCCCAATTCAAATTTGGGGCTCCAATTGTGGTATGGGGGGTTGAGCCGAGTGGCAAGCTTGCATCCTGGCACCGTGAGCCCTGGAGAGATTTTAACACCCGGGCGTTATTTCCATGTTGGAAATGAGTCTCCCACCCAAACCTGGCGTGAATTATTAGGTGGCCGGCGGGTGGGAGTGGGATTTCGGGCAGCAGAAGGCTGTCGCAGGGGACCCGAGGGAACAGTCCCCAGCACTAAGGCAAGTGGTTAAGGGGTGGTCAAGAGACGGTCATAGTTAGGAGGGGCGGGGGAAGCCTGGGGTATGGGAGGCACTGGGCCCGGAGGAGCACTCCTGCCCCTCCTGGCCCAAAAGGAAACCATTAAAAAAAAAAATTTTTAAGATCTTCCTGGGCCTCTTCTGGCACTGATCTTAATTCCTGCCAAGTTTCTATTGTGGCTCCAGCGACCGGGAGTTTAAATCGCGCTGGGGCCGATTTGCATACTTATGAGCCCCTTTCTGCCTGTGATGAGTGCCTCAGACACTACCTGAAACCCAGGAGTTAAATTGGCAGCAGGCAGGAGTACGGCGTGAATGGAGAGATAAGTACTCTGCCTTTATTTTAACCCCCTGCGAATTGTTGTCATTGGGCACTAGGGATTAAAATCGGGGTTTATATGCATGCATGGCCTAAGGCAGTGCAATCTCCTCTTTAAATTACAAAAGCAAAGGGTCATCGACCTGAAACGTTAACTCGGTTTCTCTCTCTACAGATGCTGCCTGACCTGCTGAGTATTTCCATCATTTTCTGTTTTTATCTCCTCTTTAAATTGTTGTGGTCAGGCGTTTATGAATAGAGGTTTAAAAATCCAATCTGCCAATTGAGTCCCAGTGATGAGTTTCATTGGCTCCTATCTGGGCTACTGGTGAAGATGTACCAACTCAATGACCAGGAAACATTGGTGCCATACTGCCACGCAGATCACCTTTTTCAATCATGTGACTGGGCGTTTGAGTCTCAGCACTGACTGACCTTCAAATGTGCCAGTTGCAGAGGAGTTTGACGAGCCATTGGCAGGACGCATGTGGACCAACATGTAGCAAAGCATCTCACTTTAATGGGGATCGGAGGAGGGAGGGGAATCGTGATGGAAATAACCGTAATGCCAGCTGGCAAATTTCTATTGTCGTGGATCTCTCCAGTCTGAATTTGCATATCTGTAAACCTTGTTGTTTTGAAAGGAAAGGTCTTTTTATTTAGTGGTTTTGTGAACATCAGTGTGTGAAAAGATGGAACTGTTTAATTTTTTTGCACTTCTGCAGTTCTGCATTAGTATAACATGGGGTAGGGTGGAGTGCCCAAATCAAATTCTTTGTTTCAGTGGACATCTTAGCTGTATGCAGCGGAATCTGTGGACCATATTAAAACAACATTCATCGTCAATTTTGTGGCATTTTGGCTGTTGCAAAGGTTTTGCTATTGACCAACCATATCTGTTAAATTAAAAATTAACGTTATGTGATGAAATACGCATAAAAGCATTCCCCCAGGCTAATTTATAGACTTAAATTAAATATTAATTTTGTATAATTAAAACATAAAAATTACTTTGTGACATGTAGTTAAAGATGCATTAAAAATTTCTTTGAAGAATTACATATTATCTCATTAAATGTAAGCTTGATAGATACCTATTTAACTAGCAGAAATTCTCCAAAATTCATTACTTCGTCTTTTGAAAAGTGGCTTACATTGGGGCCAGACCGATGGTATGAAAACTTTTATTTTAATTATTTGTCTTGGCTGTGAAGCCGATGTCACCAAATTTCAACTGATGCAGCCCAAATGGCCACTTGATACTAATTGGGCAAATTTGCATGTTAGTGGCTGGAATAGGAAATATTCTGCTAGTACAGTGGCAGTGCACTGCAGAAGTTTAGGTTGGCTGCCTTGGCTCTACAATATATTTTTTTTCTGCAGAATTTTGCCACAGAAATGGTCGGTTTATACAATTCTTGGAGACTACGGCCGGAATTTTGCCGGTCCTCAGAGTGCGGGATTGGAGGCGGGACCACTGTCAAAATTGCAAAGATTGACAGCGGACAGGAAACCCGCTGTCGACCCGCCTCCAATCAATCTTCCCAAGTGTTGGGTCCCCGATTTGCGCATGGACCCGACACCTAGCGGCGGGAAGAGGATTATAGCCACTTACCTGCCTGTTAACAGGTACTTGATACTTGTTAACAGGCTGTTTTTCAATTTTGCCACTTCTGCCTCGGGTTCCCCGATGTCCGGACACCACGCCAGGTAAGTGTGGCGTGTTGTGAGTCTGCTGTAATGTTTCTGCATTGATGACAGCTGCAGAAGTGGTGTGAAGGATCCAATGGTGCACTGCTGAGTTTCAGAGGTAAGAAGATGTTGGGAAAATCATTTTTAATGCACTTACACTTTTCTGTAGGTAACAGGTTTTGAATTGGCTGTCTAGTCCCGCCTCATTGGGAGAACCTCTCTCACCAGTGACAGATCGCTTCTGTAACCTCACCTGCAGCTGCCATCTGTTCTAGCCTATGGAGCGAGTCATTGGAGAGCCTGGGTGCAAGAGCTCACCTGTGAACAGTCATTGTCAGTGTTTGCAGCACCTCAATGCTGTCAAACACTGAGAAAGGGGCTGTCAAAGAAAAATTGTGCGTGGTCCCTTTAAGAAAACTGGCAGATGACGCGTCATCAAATGACGTCATCTGACCGGCTTCCTCTTAATTGGCCGGCAAGCCCGCAGGGTGGGCTTAACAAGTCCAATCGATGTAAAATCACGTCTGTTGGCCGGATGCAGTTGGGGGCGGGACTGGAACCCGGAAACCAGCTGCCCCGCTCCCAAGCCGCATCCATTGGCAAAATCGCGGCCTATGTGCCTGCATAGCCAAAGGCAGTGCAATTCACGCTTCAATTGTTGTGGTCAGAAGTTTGTGAATAGAGGCTTAAATCTGAATTTGAATTATCGTTAAACCGAGGCCCCATCTGCTGACTCAGGTGGACATAAAAGATCCCATGGCACTATTTCAAAGAAGAGCAGGATAGTTATCCTGGCCAATATTTATCCCTCAATCAATGTAACAAAAAAACCCAGAATAGCTGCTCATTATCACATTGCTGTTTGTGGGAGGTTGCTGTGCGCAAATTGGCTACATTGCAACAGCGACTACACTTTAAAAGTACTTCATTGGCTGTAAAGCGCTTTGGGACGTCCTGAGGTCATGAAAGGCGCGATATAAATGCAAGTCTTTCTTTCTTTTTATTCACTAATGGGAGAGCAGAGCTGAGAACAGAGCTTTCCGAACTGCCTGTGCCAAAAAATTAAAGGACGCAACTGCAGCCAATGAACCGGAAGTAGTTTGAGCTTATCGTGGATGACTCCTCGATATCATGGCCCTGATGGAAACTTGGTTGAGGGGTGATGACACCTTACCCTTAAATGAAGCCTCCCCACCTGACTATACCTTCCACCACTTGCCCCGCTCAGACCGCCGTGGTGGCGGTGTGGCTCTCATCACCAAATCACACCTTGGTCTGTCCCCCTACTCCTCCGGCAGTTTCTCCTCCTTTGAGCATCTCACCTTATTCCACCCCTCTCACCTCTCATTTAAAATTCTTATACTCTACCGCCCACCCAAGTACCATTAAAATTTTATTAACGAGATATCTTCACTGTTCTCCTCCCTCAGCCTCTGCACCGAACGACTTCTCATTCTCGGAGATTTCAACCTCCATCTCAATTCATCATGCTCTCTCTCCTCTGAGTTCACTAGCCTCCTATCCTCCCGTAACCTCTCCCTCCATGTAAACTCCCCAACCCAAATTCATGGCTACCCCTTCAACTTTGTCATCTCTCGTGGCCTCGCTACTCCCATCATGTCAATTGCAGATAAGGTCATCTCTGACCATTTCCTCGTATCGCTCTCCACCCACATCCCCCTTCCACCCACCCTCCCCACCCCTACTTCCTTCTGTGTCTGCCCCGGAAAAAAACTCTCTCCCAACTCTCTTACAACTGCACTTATGAAATCCCAACTGTCCAGCCTTTGGCCCTCCATTCACCATGACATTTCTGCAGCTACCGATCTGCTCAACTATACCCTCTCCACCACCTTTGATGCCCTAGTCCCTACTAAAACCATTACTCTCTCTCACCCTGGCCGTCCCCCCTGGTACGGCTCTCATCTTCGCTCCCTTAAGTCCAAGGGACGCAGACGCAAACGGATATGGCGGACAACAACAACAACAACAACTTGTATATATATATAGCGCTTTTAACGTAGTAAAACGTCCCAGGGCGCTGCACAGGAGTATTCAAACTGGTTTAGCCATTCACTGCCAAATCTGGCTGGACCACATAAAGCATTATCGGGCCGTGCTCTCGTCTGCCAAAATTGCTCACTATTCCAGAATCATTCTGGAATGCAAAGATAAACCAGCTCCTATTCTCTACTGCTAACCGTCTTCTTAAACCCCTCTCCCCTATCTCCTCCACCCTCACCTCCGATAACAAGTGTGAGGAGCTCATGGACTTCATTGTCTCTAAGATTGAGACCATCCGTTCAGCTGCCTCTGCCACTTCCCTTCCTTCCCCTAGCCCACTGGGCCAAACTTCCTCTAAGTTTCCCCCTGCCCTAACCCTGAACTCACATCTTTCTCCAGTTTCTCTCCGATCTCCCCTCATGACCTCTCTGCGCTCATCTTGTCTATGAGACCCACCTCCTGCTCCCTCGAACCTACTCCCACCAAACTGCTGACCACCCAACTTCATTTACTGGCTCCCATGTTAGCTGACACTGTTAACGGTTCTCTCTCCTCAGGTACTATCTCCCTCTCCCTCAAATCTGCCGTCATCACCCCTCTCCTCAAAAAACCAAACCTTGATTCCTCCGTCCTTGCAAACTACCGCCCCATCTCCAACCTCCCTTTCCTCTCCAAAGTCCTTGAACGTGTTGTTGCCTCCAAAATCCGTGCCCATCTTTCCCGCAATTCCATGTTTGAACCCCTCCAATCAGGTTTCCGCCCTTGCCACAGTACTGAAACGGCTCTCATCAAAGTCACAAATGACATCCTTTGTGACTGTGACAAAGGTAAACTATCCCTCCTCGTCCTTCTTGACTTGTCTGCAGCCTTTGACATGGTTGACCACTCCATCCTTCTCCAATGCCTCCCCACCGTCGTCCAGCTGGGTGGGACTGCACTCGCCTGGTTCCATTCTTATCTATCTAATCGTAACCAGAGAATCACCTGCAACGGCTTCTCTTCCTGCTCTCGCATCGTTACCTCTGGTGTCCCCCAAGGATCTATCCTTGGCCCCCTCCTATTTCTCATCTACATGTTTCCCTTGGTGACATCATCCGAAAACACAGCGTCAATTTCCACATGTACGCCCAGCTCTACCTCACTATCACTTCTCTCGACCCCTCCACGGTCTCTAAATTGTCAGACTGCTTGTCCAAAATCCAATTCTGGATGAGCAGAAATTTTCTCCAATTAAATATTGGGAAGCCCGAAGCCATTGTTTTCGGACCCCGCCACTGACTCCATCCCTCTCCCTAACATCTGTCTGAGGCTGAACCACACTGTTCGCAACCTTGGTGTCGTATTTGACCCTGAAATGAGCTTCCGACTACATATCCGCAGCATAACAAAGACCGCCTGTTTCCACCTCCGTAACATCGCCTGTCTCTGCCCTTGCCTCAGCTCATCTGCTGCTGAAACCCTCATCCATGCCTTTGTTACCTCTAGACTTGACTATTCCAATGCACTCCTGGCTGGCCTCCCACATTCCACCCTACGTAAACTTGAGGTCATCCAAAACTCAGCTGCCTGTGTCCTAACTCGCACCAAGTCCCATTCGCCCATCACCCCTGTGCTCGCTGACCTACATTGGCTCCCGGTTAAGCAGCGCCTTGATTTCAAAATTCTCATCCTTGTTTTCAAATCCCTCCATGGCCTCGCCCCTCCCTGTCTCTGTAATTTCCTTCAGCCCCACAACCCCCCCCGAGATACCTGCGCTCCTCTAATTCTGCCCTCTTGAGCATCCCTGATTATAATCGCTCAACCTTTGGTGGCCGTGCCTTCTGTTGCCTTGGCCCTAAGCTCTGGAATTCCCTGCCTAAACCTCTCCGCCTTGCTACCTCTCTTTCCTCCTTTAAGATGCTCCTTAAAACCTACCTCTTTGACCAAGCTTTTGGTCACCTGCCCTAATTTATCCTTATGTGGATCGGTGTCAAATTTTTTGTCTTAAAATACTACTGTGCAGCGCCGTGGGACATTTTACTACGTTAAAGGTGCTATATAAATACAAGTTGTTGTTGTTGTAGTTGCGCATGTGCAGTCTGTGTTTTTTTGGTGGTTCCGATTTTTTTTCAAAAACTGTTGGGTGAAAATATGCTGTGAAGCCGTTTGCAGCGACTGTTTGTTGCTCCGTGAGGAGACTGTCACAGTCATTAATGCTTATTTTGTATATGTTCTGTTTACTTTTTAATTGGGATGAAACTTTCTAAAATAACGTGGACACCAAGTCGTCTGGAGAAAGTTTGGAGGCTCAGTTTGAGTTTAATGCATTTCTGGCGAACAGAGAAATTTCGGGAACAGGGAGCGGGGCTGAAATGTCGGGAACAGGGAGCGGGCCTGAAATGTCGGGAACAGGGAGCGGGGCTGAAATGTCGGGAACAGGGAGCAGGGCCTGAAATGTCGGGAACAGGGAGCGGGCCTGAAATGTCGGGAACAGGGAGCGGGCCTGAAATGTCGGGAACAGGGAGCGGGCCTGAAATGTCGGGAACAGGGAGTGGGCCTGAAATGTCGGGAACAGGGAGCGGGCCAAGCAGAAACATCATTGAAATTTCCAGATTAATGCACAGAATGTTTCTGCGTAGCTTCTGGTCATTAATTTCCCACCGAAGCTCCCACCTGATTTCCATGTCTGGCCCTCGCTCCAGGTGTAAGCAGTCCAACCCCTCCCCGCAGGGGCTGCCCAGGAGATCCTGGGGAAAAGTGCTGTCATGGGTTTTGATCCCACTTCCCTCTCCTTTGTGCCTCGGAACTGATCGTTCCCCGAATGCATTGGATAGGAATATATGGGCCAATATGTCTTAAGCTCAAATCTCAGAAAAGCAGCCTCTACAGTAAATCTTCCAATTTACTTTCCCTTCCTTTGACAAATATTTTTTTTTAAAGATATAAATGAAAGCTGTAATTGCAAAGAATTTAGACATAGCACTGTTCAGAATATTAATGTGAGAAGTCGCACAACACCAGGTTATAGTCCAACAGCTTTATTTGAAATCACTTCACCTGACGAAGGAGCAGCGCTCCGAAAGCTTGTGATTTCAAATAAAGCTGTTGGACTATAACCTGGTGTTGTGCGACTTCTCACTTTTGTCCACCCCAGTCCAACACCGGCATCTCCGCATCATGGACAGAATATTAATGCTATTCTATTTCTTGTTTCTTATAATAATGCTTTTTCAGCTGGGGGCTTCTGATTGATTCAAACTAAAGAGAAATCATTGAAATTTTGCAGAAGATGCAGAAATAAAAAGGAAAAATTGCAAATGCTGGAAATCAGAAATAATAGAAAATACTGAGATATACAGCAGGTCAGTTAGCACCTGAAAGAAGGTAAGTTGGTGTTGTGGGTGTGCACCCTCGCTCAGAACTGACAAAGTGCCTGCATCCAAAATATGAACTACACCTTTCTCTCTTCAAATGCTGATGGACCCCCTGAATATTACCAGCATTTTTTGTTTTTATTTCGGAAAGCGGAGTCGGATTTTTGCCACAATACTGCCACATAGAAGTGGCATTTGGCAGTTTTAATATAGGACATTTAGGACTGAGATGAGGAGAAATTTCTTCACTCAGAGGGTGGTGAACCTGTGGAATTCTCTACCACAGAAGGCTGTGGAGGCCAAGTCACTGAATATATTTAAGAAGGAGATAGATAGATTTCTAGACACAAAAGGCGTCAAGGGGTATGGGAGAGAGCGGGAATATGGTATTGAGATAGAGGATCAGCCATGATCATATTGAATGGCGGAGCAGGCTCGATGGGCCGAATGGCCTACTCCTGCTCCTATTTTTCTATGTTTCTATGTTTCTATATGCAAACGGCACTTTTACTGTGCAAATTATCTCATTGCGTCCGTGCTAACAAAGGAAAAGTACTTTCCCAACAACTTTAAACACTAACAATGTCCCTCTAAAACCGGAAGTGACAATGGAGTGGATGAGAAAAAATTATTTTGTGAAGCCTAAAAATTACTATTGGTGATATTAGCAGACACACAGTAAAGGTGTTCGCACGACCTCTCTTTGTCTGCTATTTTAGCAGAGGCATTAAGCCATTTATTTAAATGGGGTAATACCTGTATTAAAATAGCAGAGCAGTATCATATGAATATGTTCAGCATGTGTCCGCTGATTTTTGGATATTAAGGGAATCAAGGGATATGGGGATAGTGCAGGAAAGTGGAGATGAGGTAGAAAATCAGCCATGATCTTATTGAATGGCGGAGCAGGCTCGAAGGGCCAAATGGCCGACTCCTGCTCCTATTTCTTATGTTCTTATGATATTCTCAACAGCAATTTTTAGGCTTATGGGAGTTATTAAACATAGTGGCCCCGATTTTAGCGGGAGGTGGGAGCGGTGCCCGCGAGTCCCGAAGTGGGCGGCGCATTCGAAAACAACTGAGACGTTGTGGCAAGGCCTGTTTTTAACAGCTGGGCCTCCCTCCCGAACCAGGACCGGATCCTCTACCTGGCCGGAGGGTGGGAGCGACAATTCAGCCGCAGATGGGGTCCCATGGGAATGGTCCCTGGCAGTCAAGTAAGTGGTAAGGGTGGGGGGGGGATGATTGAGGTCGGGGAAGGGGGGAAGCCCGGGGCAAAGGTGGCCCAAGGTTTCCTTGTGAAGTCCGAAAGATCACTCCTGCTCCTCTTGGCCCACAAGGAAACCTAAATAAAAAGTTTAAAACTTACCTTCCTGGGCTTCTTCTGGCCTATGATCCAGCTCCTGGCAGGGAGGCCATCACTGATCCCCCGCTCAGGCCTCCGACTAAAATTGCAGTCGGATCCCGATGATGTAATCAAGGCCCGATCTGCATATTTAAAGAAGGACCCCGCTGTTTTCATGGGTGTCCTCCTCTCCTGCTCAAAAGAGCGGGTTAATATCGTGACCCAGCAGGAAGCCAGTGGGATCACAGAGGGTAAGAATTAAAATCGGGCTTTAGCTTAACCACAGCTTGAAACAGTGCCAGTGACATAAGATTGGATAATCAAGCCCACTCCTTGCACAGACCATCTACCCAGGGATTTGGGTTTTTGTCTTCAAGAGCTGTAAAGCTGCATATCATGAAGCCTTGGGGTTACCTATAAAGTTTAAATCCATGTTCCCATTTATTTGCATATATCTCAAGTTGTTTTATTCAAATAAATCTTTGTGTCAGCCTTGGCTTAGTGATAGCACGCTTGCCTGAGTCAGAAGGTCATGGATTTACGCCTCAATCCGGAGATTTGAGCACATCATCTAGGCTGACACTTTAGTGCAGCATTGAGGGAATGCTGTACTGTCAGAAGTGCCATCCTTTAGATATATGTTAAACCGAGGGCCCGTCTGCCTACTCAGGTAGACGTAAAAGCTCACTTGGTACTATTTGAAGAGCAGGGGAGCTCTCCCAGTGTCCTGGCCAACATTTATCCCTCAACCATTACCACTAAACCAGATTATCCAGTCATTTATCTCCTTGCTGTTTGTGGGACCTTATATGAGCGAATAGTTTGCCTCCATTACAACAGGTCCACAACATTCAAACAGAACAAACCAGCAAATAAGAAATATGAGAGCAGATAGAACTGAATTGCCTGGGTTTTGAGGGACTGAATGCCAGGACTTGGGGGCTACAATTTAGACACCTATTTTTTGTCTTTGAGGACCCCATAGATGCACACCACAGATCCTTTCATTACTCTACAAACCTATTTAATTTCCTGAGGGATATTTCTGAATTAATTCTGAATATTTCTGACCTACAAAATGATCAAGCAAAGCTCCAGAATGTTCATCCATCTGCACATCTCCAGCATTCAAACATCTCTGACTACTCTCCATAGACAACATCCTTTAACCTTCCCCACTCCCCTTCCCACCCTTGACCAGCATCACATGAATCATTGAGTCCCATTGGATAGCTTATCTCAGTCTATACTTGTCTCTATAACATTCAATTCTGTTCCCAACACATTTATCCAACTGATTTTGAAGGAGATGATCAGCACAACATCAACTGGTTTTGCTGGGAGTCTTTCCATGTCGCTGTTATTCTGTGAGTAAATCTTCTAATCGGCACTCTTGTTTCAGGCTTGTTAATTTTAAACTTGTATCCTCTAAATTCTGGCTTCACAGCCCAAGTCAAATAGTCTCTTTACGTCTGCATTGCCCTTCAACATTTTACAGATCTGGATTATGTTTCTTCTTAGCCTTCTTTTCTCCAGTGGAAACAAGTTCAGCTCTATGAGTCTTTTCCTGATAACTTTGAGTCCCATGCCCTACAATTATCCAATTCATTCTTCTTTGAACCCACTCCAACATATCAATGACAGAACATTACAGAGGGTAATGGCTAACTGTAAATAAATTACAAGGTAATAATCATATCAAACAGTTTAAATTGATGTTCTCTAAATACCATTTGAAGCCCACTATTAGATTGAGGGCACAAATTTATTTAAAGATATTCCCTTTCATTTTAATATACCTCAGTGAATTTTAACTTAAAGTTTCTTTCTTATTATACTGTCTATTTGATGTATAGGTATTCTGATGCTGTTTGAAGATGGAGGTAATGCTGCACGATATAGAACAAAAAGTGTTACCAATTTTATGACATTGAACCGAAATGCATGTTGCACCCCATTGAAGTATAAAAGCTATTTTTTAACAGCAGATTACAGGAGTATTTACTTGACTGGTATATACATGACTGCTCCATTGACTTTTCCTGCTTTAGTATAATACTCAAAGCAAGATTGCTCTTATTGAAGTTGGTGGATAACTCCTTACTTTTGCCATTGAGCATTTATCTGCTTTAGCATTCAGCATTTCTTTTTAGTGTGCATTTCTGCATTATTACAAAACACTCCATTTTGCAGGCAAGATTTTTCTGAAATCTTTTCAATCGCTGCTGCGTTAAAGGTTGCAGTTAACAAAGCTTTGAGGATGGAAATCTCTTTGAAAGTGTTCCAATTATTTTGCATGAATTAGATAAGGAGGAGAATGTCATGAGGGGGCAACAGCTTTAAATGCAAAAATACCTCAAGCAGTATATATATGCACATCCCCCAGTATCCAAGGACTCGGACCTATAGATCATGCCACTCCCACCTGGGTATGCCAAAGGAAACCTGTCTTTGCCACCTTTATTTCACTTTAGAGGTAATAATCAAGCTGTGGCAACTCCTACAGACAACTTTAGGGGGCGATTTTCCCAGCCCCGAGGAGGCGGGACAGTTGGCAAAAATCGCAAAAAATGAGGGCGGGTTCGGAACCCGAATTCGGTCCCGCCTCCATCAGTCGGGAGAGGTAGTTAAGACCCTTAAATAGTCGTTAAGGGCCTCTATAATCCTATTATGACAGGCCTTTGTTATTTTGCCACATTTTGTGCATGTTGCATGACCCTCCTAAACCACGCCAGCTAATCCTGGTGGGTTGACAAGTGGGTGGCCTCCTCACAGCTGCAGCTCCACCATTAAAACGGAGCTTCCATCAGGGAGCAGTTGCAGGTGGCAGAGCTTTTGTTCCACAGGTCTTTCAGCACTTTTAGCAGGCATACCAAAGTCGGAGGTGCTGCAGCTTCTATCTCGCAACTGTGGGACCTCCTTGGAAGACCCTCTCCCCGCTTGGACTGAGCGCTTCCCCAACAGAGGTATCTGCCAGCAGCATGGGAACCATTTATTTCCTTTCACCATGGACCTCAGATTTGGATGAGCAGCAGCCACGGCAGCAGCAGAACCAGGCAGCTCAGCAGCAACAGCAGCAGAAGTGCCAACCTCCTGCTCACCCACCTGATGCTGCACAGGGCAGAAGGCGCCAGCGCATGGAAGCACGTCGCCGCAGGAGATACCCTCCTCTCAGGGTTTACAGACAGAGGATGAGCTACCTCAACATGACTGATCTGCAGTGCCAAAGGAGCTGAGACTTTCGCAAGAGGTTGTCGGAGACATCTGCGCACTGCTGCACCAACACCTGGAGCCCAGAGGAGCGGGTGGACACCCCTTACCAGTGGCTGTCAAAGTCACCACCGCACTCAACTTTTTTGCCTCAGGCCCCTTCCAGGGATCATCAGCAGACATGAGCGGCATCTCCCAGTCGGCCGCCCACAGTTGCATCACGCAGGTTACCGATGCCCTTTTTGCAAAGGCGCACAATTACATCCACTTCTCAAGGGATCAAGCAAGTGTAACTGCGCGTTCAGTTGGCTTTGCAAATATGGCAGGCTTGCCAATGGTGCAGGGCGTCATAGACTGCACACATGTGGCCCTTAGGGCACCCCATCACAACCCAGCTATCTTTGTCAACCGCAAGGGCTTCCACTCCCTCAACGTACAGCTGGTGTGTAACCACAAGAAAGAGATTTTGTATGTTTGTGCCAAGTTCTGTGGTAGTTGCCATGACTCGTTCATCCTGCGGAACTCTAGTGTTCCTCCGCTCTTCAATCCGCCAAACCAACTTAACGGATGGCTCCTTGGTGACAAGGGCTACCCCCTGAAGAAGTGGCTAATGACGCCGATAAGGAGGCCAGCTAACGAGGCTGAAGAGCGCTACAATGCCAGCCACATTTCGACCACGTCCATCATCGAGCAAACCATTGGCTTGCTGAAGATGCAATTCCGATGCCTTGACAGATCAGGTGGAGCCCTGCAGTATTCAGTAAGCAGGGTCTCCAGAATGGTCGTGGTCTGCTGTGTACTGCACAACATGGCACAGCGTCATGGCTTGCAACTTCCTTATGAGCAAGTGGCTCAGTTCATAGCCTCCTCAGATGAGGAGGAGGATCTGGAGGAGGTGGAGGAGGAGGAGGAGGATGGGAGGAGGAGGAGGACCGAGCGGCGGCGTATCGACCAGCAGCAGCAGCACGTGAGCACATGGCTGCCCGTGATGCAAGGGATGCACTCATCCTAGCCAAATTTGCATAGGTTGCCCATTGTGGCACATGTGCTTGGCTCCTTCTTAACACATGATAGACAATGGATATGACTCTCTGGCCTCCTTTCACTCTGACCACCAACCTGACCACGCAAGTGTCACAGAGCCCGCAATGTGGCGCTGCCTAAGGTGAAATAACAGATGCCATCACGCCAACAGTTTGCCATCACCTCATTTTAATACATTCAAACAGGGATGGCATTTCATCAGTAAACAGAAACAATCACCCAAGTGCCTACCCCTGTGACTAATGGTGCTTTATTTTTCTCTTACGCGTGCTCCAACGTGGTGCTCCCCCTGTGGCTTCAGCAGAAGTGGAGGCCCCTTGCTCACTTTCATGCTGCTCCTGCTTCGACACCTTTGGTGGGCGTCCTCTGGGTTTCCGAGCCTGTGAGGGCTCGCCAAACGTCTGCTCATCCTGTGGCAGTGCAGGGGCTGAAACGTCCATCTCAGTTGGGTGCGACCTCTGGTGGGGCTCTGATCGAGGGCTACGCAGTGGCATGGAAGTGTGAGCGCTTGGAGAGGAGCCCCCACTTCCTTGTTCTCTGCCACCAACTTCCCTCTCATGGGTCAGGTCCACCTCAGCGCTTGCAAGTGGCTTGAGAGCACCTTGCTGCACATCAGGGGGGCCATGGGGACCCGTATCTGCACTGGCAGTCCTACTCAAAAGGACTTCCATGAAGCTCTGGTTTCTCTGCTCAATAGCTGCCCATCGCTCCTCCAGAGATGTCAGTCTATTCTGAACATTCACCATGTTTTCCTGACTCTGGCGACTTATTTCCTCCATGGCCGTAGCCAGCCTTTCCACGGAGGTTGCCATCCTTTCCGTGGTGGTGCGTTGATGCGCCATTGCCTCCACAAAGGCACTGCTCATATTAGAGTTGGACTCATCCATCCTCTCCACACTCGCAGTGACCCTGGAGACAAGACCTATCAGAGACTCCTGCACCTGCTCCTGGAGTTCCAGCACCGCTCTCCTTCTGGATGGACCCAGAGGCACAGGGTCCACATGCAGCAGAGCAATGCTAGGAGAGTCCTGCGACCTCCGACAAGGACTCTCCACTGCTGTCCCTGTCTCCACCACCTGCTGATGCTCACCTGTGAGATGTGATACACACAGCGACAACACTACTCTATGTCCCGAAGGTCCCACCGAGGTGTGCGTATCTGCGCTGGTGCTGGGTGCGCTTACATCTGCTGATGCTGCGTCCTCAGAGGTTGCAGGTTCCCCTGAGGAGTCTTGCTGCTCAGCCGCTTCCTCGTCAACAGTGGGGGGGGCTCTGTGGATGGTCCTGTGGGGGAGTAAAGGCATGGGTTAGACATTTGACGGAAGTGTGGCATGCATATGCAATAGTGCAGATGCTCAAGTGGCATTCTAATAATGTACACCAGCAGCCATTTCAGTCACTCAAGCAGTGTAAATGAGAGAGACGCAAAACTATTCTGTCACCAGCTTGGTCTGCATCGCCCGTCTGTCCGTCCCCCACTTCCACCTCCACCTCTGCGCCGGCGATGTCCAGGGCTGCCTCTTCAGCCTAGGTGAGAAGGGCTATGGAAGGTGGCCCTCCTCCTGTCTTTGCCCTTTCCCTTCTATTGTGGGCTCTCTTTTCCTGCAGTGAGTTGGAATGAGAATGATGGAGTGAGTGTAGAGAGTCCAGAGCATAGATGCTTAGAAGGAGACAAAGATGGAGTGAGGTTCCATGTCCAAGGGCCCTCCCTGTGCGTTGTTAGTCGTTGTCATTGCATAACATTGAAAGGGAGTGTGAGGGCAGCATAGTCGAATAGTGAAGTGATTGGGTTCATAGAGTGAGAGGGATGAAGGGTGCAAGGGTTGTAAGGGTAAAGTGGGATGTGGAGGAGGAGGTTGACAATGCAGAGTGCTGGTGATGAGAGGAGAAGGGTGTAGGGGGTGGTGTGTTGGGGTCAGCCTCACCTCTGACTCAGTGAGCGGTTCGAATTGCTCCCACGCCCCTGGTTCTCGACCTTGGACTTATTTGTGGGTTGTGAACAAAGATGCAGTAGACAACAGGTTTGGATGAAAGAGTTTTGACTTTTATTAAAGGAAGTAAAACACAACACAAACACTCTTATCACTCTAAAGGTGGGGAACACTTCGGTACAAGCGAGGGAAATAACATTAGAAGAATACTTCACCCCTCCCAATCCCACTTCACTAGCTAGGTTGGACTCTGGAGAACCAGGGATAATGCTCACCAAACGAATCCTTGACAGTTGAGAGTTAGGGTTTAGAGTCTTTTGAGTAAAAGGTTTCGTAAGGCCCTGGTTGCCGCGAGGTGTCCGATGGTCACTGAGGCAGTCGCTCTGGTTTCTTCTTGCGTGTCGGTCTGCTTGTGAAGCTGTTGGCCTTCTTTTATAACTTCTTGCTGTAACTCTGCCTCTGTTTAAACTGTCTTCTTCTGAGCTGTGGAACTGCCTTCCTGCAGAACTATGGAAACTGCCTTCTGCCTGCTTCTGTAACTGCAGCCCTGACTTCTGTTCAACACAGGCTTTTCGATTGAACTGCAGAACTGCCTTCTGTTGAACTTGAACTGTAACTGTTTGATGGGCCTTCAATTATACTAAATTGAAGTGGCCTTGTCAAAACCAAATCAAATCCTGGTCATTGTAAGACCTCGTTAACAGTAACAACTTTACTAAGTGTTAACTGGTTTTGTAAATGTGTGAAGTGGTTTCCGGATAGCTCCAACCTGTCGATCTGTTGTTTAATCGGAGTTTGCATTGTCCTCATGTTTTGGGTTTCTTGCTGGGCCTAGGACTCCTATCTTTATGCTTGTCTTTAATGGGTTCTGTAAGTGTCAAATGGGTTTTTTTTGGGATGATTTGCATCCTGTCGATCTTCTTGGCTGATTGGTTTTTGATGGGATGAGACTGTCTTTTCCTGGGGTCTATTGTCAAAATGTTAATGCTTGCTGGGGCTTGAATGAGGTCATCCCGATTCCCCAGACAATGCAATTTAACTGCAATACCCAAAACTGCTATTACAGAGGTCGATCCCACCTCCTGTGCAGCCTTTTCTCCCTTACAGGTCCAGACATGTCTTTTTAAAATGCCAAAACTTGGTTTTTGGTCTTAAATTCCTTATGTTAGGCCCAAATGCATTTTTATCACTCTGGGGTAGTTCCAAAGTCCTTTTTCCTTAGGTTTTGGGGATCTGCAAATTTTGGAAACCTTACAAGGGGAGCAGAAGGAGGGTCAAGCTGAAGGTATACTTACTTTGCCTGATCTTACAAGGTCATTGAACCTTTTACGGCACTGCAGCCACGTTCTGCTGCACACTGATCTGGAAGTTATATCTCTTGCCAGCTGGACCCACACAGCCTTGGTTTCTTTGGGAGGCCTCTTCCTCCAAGATGAGGGGAAGAGCAACTCCCTGCTGGCTCTCGCCCCCTCAACCAGCATACCCAGTGCCTCATCCGAGAACCTCGGGGAGGCCCTTGCCTTGGAGCTGGCCATTCTTCAAGGAGATAAAAGTTTGGAGGTGGTGCAGCATCGACCAAAAACCAGTGGAATGAGCCAAGGCAGCAAGCAGCCCTTAAATGAAGCTGGATAAGTGACGTCAGCAGAGGCGAATTTCAGTCCCAAAACACTAATTGGCCCAGGGGAACCCACACCTCTGAAAGTAACTGGCTAATTAGGGGAAAATCGCAAATTTTTCCCACCTGACAGTGGAGGCGGGTTTGGAACCCACCCAAACCGAAACCCGCCTCCAACGGGAAAATCGCGCCCTAATGGCTGGGATGGGCAGTGCCAATTCCTGTAAATTATATCATGATATCACATCAGTAGGAGTCCAACATAAATGTCTGCTCTTAGCCGGCCTCTACCCAAAAGGTTTAAAGTGAAGAACATAGTAACAAAGGCATTCATGAAGAAAGAACTTTGGGGGGAAAATTCGGTTGCTTTGCGCCTCCCGTTAGCGCCCTAAGAGGGCGCTAACGGGGCGCAAAGCAACTAGCGCCCGGGCGCGGCACCGCCAACGCCTCCCGCGAAATTCAGCGGGAGGTTAGCGGCGGCGCTAACTGTTAGCGTCCCGCGGCGCCGGCGCTGACGTCATCGCCGTGCACAGCACCCCGCTCGCGATCTTCGGTAGCGCCCCCTGACTTATCGCCGGACACTATGTCCAGCGGGGTCAGGGGGACCTACTTGTGGCCGGGGTGGCGCTTTTTAAAGGCGAGGTGCGGGGCGGCCATTTTTGTTGCTGGCCGCCTGCCAGCACCTGCCTCCGCTCCCGTCCCCGGCCTCCTGACCTGCCCCCTTGTGGAGTGCCAGCTGCACTCCATGAGTCCAGCACTTCTCTTGAGTGCCGGGCTCTTTTGCTGGCACTCCCGATCACCGGGGGCCCAGCTCGGCCCCGGGTCGCGCTGCGCAAGGCCCCTCCCCTTTAAGAAGGGGAGGAAGGCCTGCAATACCGCGGCACATAGCGCCTCGATATTCCCTCGCAGCGCCCCAAGAGGGAGGCGGGGCTCTTCCAGTGGCGCCCCACTTCCCTCTTGGGGCACTACCACTCAATTTCGGTCGCGGGGGCGCTAATTTTTCCGGGACGCTAAAATGTCGCCAAGACATCCCAAAGCACTTCACAGCCAATGAAATACTTTTGAAGTGTAGTCACTGTTGCAATGTAGGGAAATGCAGCAGCCAATTTGCACACAGCAATGAGATAAATGACTAAATAATCTGATTTTCGTGGTGCTGGTTGAGGGATAAATGTTGGCCAGGACACCAGCAGAACACCCGCTCTTCTTCAAATACTGCCATGGGATCTTTTACATCCACCTGAGAGTACACACATGGGTAATGACCTGGGGAGGAGAGACATGAGGAGCACCAGGTAAAAATAGCACAACGAAAGGGAGTAACTAACCCTATTATAGAATCATAGAATCAAATATCTGGGACAAAATTAATTGGCACTTGGAAAAATATGGGTTAATAAATGAAAGCCAGCATGAATTTGGGGTGAATGGCCTCCTTCTGTGCTGTTTCATTCTATGTTTCTATACAGCACAGAAGGAGGTCATTTGGCCCATCGTGCCTGTGCCGGCTCTCTGAAAGAGTTACCAATTAGTCCCACTCTCCTGCTCTTTCCCCATAGCCCTGCAAATGTTTCCTTTTTAAGTATATATCCTTTTGAAAGTTACTAATGAATCTTCCATCACCCTTTCAGGCAAAGCATTCCAGATCATAACAACTCGCTGTGTAAAAAAATGTCTCCTCATCTCCCCCTGGCTTTTTTGTCAATTACCTTAAATCTGTGTCCTCTGGTTACTGACCTTCCTGCCAGTGGAAACAGTTTCTCCCTATTTTCCCTATTAAAACCCCTCATAATTTTGAACACCTCTATTAAATCTCCCTGTAACCTTCTTTGCTCTAAGGAGAACAATTCCAGTTTTTCTAGACCCTTTACATAACTGAATTCCCTCATCTCTGGTACCTTTCTGGTAAATCGCCTCTGTGCCCTCTCCAAGGCCTTGACATCCTTTCTAAAGTGTGGCGCTCAGAATTGGACATAATACTCTGGCTGAGTATAATATACATTGGGCCATAATTTGCTGTCAAAATAATGGTGAGGCAATGGCACTTGCTGTTATTTATGCGCAAATGGTGCAGCAACTACAGGTAAGGGGCAAATGTGCAGTAAAACTTAAATATCCAAAAGTTGCTGTCCGAGTTGCGAATTCTATTGTTAGCTTTGCGAAAACACCATCTCACTGAATGCCTCACCATTGAAATGCATTGAATGGCGTGAAGTTGCTGTATTTGCGCAGTAGATATGCATTAACCTTACCGCAGAAAGTTAAGATTTGTCCATTTCCATCTAAGTACCCTATTAACGACGTGATAAGTGTTAATTACTGCCATTCAACCTCTCTGGCAGAGAAAATGAACTATTACAAGTGTGGAGTCTCATTCCTTCAGGTTTTAATTGTTGTTGGGAGATTTTAAAAATGTAAAATTTATTTTTTTTACGTTTCCTTTCTGTCTCTTTTTTCTCTCTCTCTCCTAATCCAATCTTTCTTTCCCTCCTTTTATTTCTCTTTTTGTACCTGATTTGACATTGAATTCACCCACTCGAACTTACACTTCCTTCGCAGTCCAATCCTTCAATCTGATTGGTTAAAGAGATACAGTTGCTTGCCCTGCAAAAAATATTAAAAACCTAAACATGCAAGGGCATGTCTAACTAACAGTAGATGCCGTTCGATGCCCTCCCACAGCAAATTATGGCCCAAATATATATATATATATATATAAAGTATGTGAGTAAACATGCAAGTGTATAGGTTCATGGCCTGACAGAGTAAAGAAGCAAATATAAACAGAAAATGCTGGAAATACCCAGCAGGTTAGGCAGCATCTGTGGAGAGAGGTGACCTTTCGTCAGAACATCGCAAAATTTAAGAGATGTAAACAGGTTTTAAACAAGGGCAGAGGCAGAGAAGTGGGGGAAGAGGGGAGGAAAGAACAAAAGGGAAGGTCTGTGAAATGAAGACAAAGAAAGAAAGACTTGCACCTTTCACAACCACTGGACGTCCCAAAGCACTTTACTGCTAATGAAGTACTTTTTGAAGTGTAGTCACTGTTGCAAACGCGGCAGCCAATTTGTGCACAGCAAGCTCCCGCAAACAGCAATGTGATAATGACCAGATAATCTGTTTTAGTGACATTGATTGAGCAATAAATATTGGCCAGGACACCGGGGATAATTCCCCTGCTCTTCTTTGAAATCGTGCCATGGGATCTTTTTACGTCCACCTGAGAAAGCGGACAGGGCCTCGGTTTAACGTCTCATCTGAAAGACGGCACGTCTGACAATGCAGCGCTCCCTCAGTACTGCCCTGGAGTGTCAGCCGAGATTATTGTGCTCACGTCTCTAGAGTGGGACTATGAACCTCACAACCATCTGACTCAGAGACAAGGGTGCTACCAACTGAGCCACGGCTGACACTATGCAAACGGCACTTTTACTGTGCAAATGATCTCATCGTGTCCGTGCTAACAAAGGAAAATTACTTTCCCAACAACTTTATACACTAACAATGTCCCTCTAAAACCAGAAGTGACAATGGAGTGGATGAGAAAAAATTATTTTGTAAAGCCTAGAAATTACGATTGGTGATATTAGCAGACACACAGGAAAGGTATTTGTATGACATCTCTTTGTCTGCTATTGTTAGCAGAAGCATTAACCCATTTATTTAAATGGGGTAATACTCCCTTAGTACAGCAATAGAGTGTCAGCCTAGATTTTTGTGCTCAAATGTGGGATGATTTCCTGGATCAGTATGTGGCGGAACCAACCAGGGAACAGGCTATTCTGAATCTGATACTGTGTAATGAGAAAGGGCTAATCAATAATCTTGTGGTAAAGGGGCCTTTAGGGACAAGTGACCATAATATGATTGAATTTTACATTAAGTTTGAGAGTGATGTAGTCCAATCTGAAACTAAGGTCTTCAATCTAAACAGAGGAAACTACAAGGGTACGAGGGACAAGTTGGCCATGGTAGATTGGGAGACTACACTAAAAGGTATGAAGGTGGACATACAATGGCTAACATTCAAGGAAATAATGCATAATTTGCAACAAACATATATTCCTCTAGGGCATAAAAACCCAAAAGGAAAAGTGATCCAACCATGGCTAACAAAAGAAATTAAAGCTAGTATTAAGTCAAAGGAGGAAGCTTATAAAGTTGCCAGAAAAAGTGGTCAGCCTGAGGATTGGGATCTTTTTAGAAATCAGCAAAGGGGGACCAAGAAATTGATAAAGAAAGGGAAAATGGAATATGAGCACAAACTAGCAAAAAATATAAAAACGGATTGTAAAAGCTTCTATAGGTATGTGAAAAGGAAAAGACTGGCGAAGGTAAATGTAGGTCCTTTACAGTCAGAGACGGGAGAATTTATAATGGGGAATGAGGAAGTGGCTGAGAAATTAAATAAATACTTTGTTTCTGTCTTCACAGAGGAAGACACAAAAAACCTCCCAGAAATACGAGAAAACCAAGGGTGTGGCGAGAATGAGGAACTTAAAGAAATTATTATTAGTAAAAAAACAGTACTAGCAAAATTAATGGGACTAAAAGTCGATAAATCCCAAGGACCAGATGACCTACATCCTAGGGTTTTGAAAGAGGTGGCCATTGGGATAGTGGACGCATTGGTTGTCATCTTCCAAAATTCTATAGGTTCTGGAACGGTTCCTGCAGATTGGAGGATAGCAAATGTAACTCCGCTATTTAAGAAAGGAGGGAGAGAGAAAACGGGGAACTACAGACCTGTTAGCCTCACATCAGTAGTTGGGAAAGTGCTGGAATCTATTATAAAGGATGCAATAACTGGGCACTTAGAAACTAATAGTAAGATTGGGCAGAGTCAACATGGATTTATGAAAGGAAAATCCTGTTTGACAAACCTATTGGAGTTCTTTGAGGATGTAACTAGTGGAGTAGACAAAGGAGAACCGGTAGATGTGGTGTATTTGGATTTTCAGAAGGCCTTCAATAAGGTCCCACACAAGAGGTTGGTGAACAAAATTAGGGCACATGGAATTGGGGGTAATATACTAGCATGGATTGAGAATTGGTTAACTGACAGAAAACAAAGAGTAGGGATAAACGGGTCTTTTTCAGGATGGCAGGCTGTGACTAGTGGGGTACCACAAGGATGAGTGCTTGGGCCCCAGCTATTCACAATCTATATCAATGATTTGGATGAGGGAACTAAATGTAACATTTCCAAATTTGCTGATGATACAAAGCTAGATGGCAGTGTCAGTTGTGAAGAGGATGTGAAGAGGCTTCAAGAGGATCTCGACAGGCTCAGTGAGTGGGCGAGAACATGGCAGATGGAATATAATATGGATAAATGTGAAGTTATCCACTTTGGTAGAAAAAACAGAAAGGCAGAGTATTTCCTAAATGGTGAAAGATTGGGAAATGCAGATGCTTAAAGGGATCTGGGTGTCCTTGTACGTGAGTCACTGAAAGTGAATGTGCAGGTGCACAAGCCAGTAGGAAGGCAAATGGTATGCTGGCCTTCATTACAAGAGGATTTGAGTACAGGAGTAAAGAAGTCTTACTCCAATTATATAGGGCCTTGGTGAGACCACACCTGGAGATCTGTGTACAATTTTGGTCTCCTTACCTAAGGAAGGATATACTTGCCATAGAGGGAGTGCAACGAAGGTTCACGAGATTGATTCCTGGGATGGCGGCACTGTCGTATGAGAAGAGATTGAGTAAACTAGGCCTGTATTCTCTTGAATTCAGAAGAATGAGAGGGGATCTCATTGAAGCATACAAAATTATTACTTGATAGGGTGAATGCTGGGAGAATGTTTCCCTTAGCTGGGGAGTCTAGAACCAGGGGCCACAGCCTCAGGATAAAGGGTAGGCCATTCAGGACTGAGATGAGAAGAAATTTCTTCACAAAGAGGGTGGTGAATCTTTGGAACTCTCGACCCCAGAGAGCTGTGGAGGCTCAGTCATTGGGTATATTCAAATCAGAAGTCGATAGATTTCTGACTAGTAAGGGCATCAAGGGATATGGCGTTAGGGCCAGTGAATGGAGTTGAGGCAGAAGATCAGCCATGATCTCATTGAATGGCGGAGCAGGCTCAAAGGGCCAAATGGCCTACTCCTGCTCCTATTTCTTATGTTCTTAAATCTATAGAGGGGGACTTGAACCTGCAACCGTCTGACTCAGAGGTGAGAGTGCTACCCACTGAGCCACAGCTGACACACAGTAAAGTAACAATTCAGTAGAGGGAACATTACTAAGAGATTATAACTCTTTTTACAAGTGAACAACACTCTCCAAAATAAAAACAGAAAATGCTGGAAATACTCAGCAGGTCAGGCAGCATCTGTGGAGAGAGAAACAGAGTTAACGTTTCAGGTCGATGACCTTTCGTTAGAACTGGACAAAGTTAGAGATGTAACAGATTTTAACCAAGTGCAGGGGCAGGGAAAGGGGGGAGGGGAGGAAAGAACAAAAGGGAAGGTCTGTGATAGGGTGGAAGGCGGGAGAGATTAAATGACAAAAGGTACGATAGTACAAAGCAAAAGGAGATGGTAATGGGACAACAACAACTTGTATTTATATGGCACCTTTAATATAGTAAAACGTCCCAAGGCGCTTCACAGGAGCAGTATAAGACAAAAAAATTTGACACTAAGCCGCATAAGGAGAAATTAGGGCAGGTGACCAAAAGCTTGAACAAAGAGGTAGGTTTTAAGGAGCATCTTAAAGGAGGAAAGAGAGGTAGGGAGGTGGAGAGGTTTAGGGAGGGAATTCCAGAGCTTAGGGTCTAGGCAACAGATGGCACGGCCACCAATGGTTGAGCGATTATAATCAGGGATGCTCAAGAGGGCAGAATTAGAGGAGCGCAGATATCTCGGGGGGGGGGGGGGGTGGTTGGGGGCTGGAGGAGATTACAGAGATAGGGAGGGGGCGAGGCCATGGAGGGATTTGAAAACAAGGATGAGGATTTTGAAATCGAGGCGTTGCTTAACCGGGAGCCAATGTAGGTCAGCGAGCACAGGGGTGATGGGTGAACGGGACTTGGTGAGAGTTAGGACACGGACAGCAGAGTTTTGGATGACCTCAAGTTTATGTAGGACAAGTAAAGAAACAAAAGATGGGTCTAGAAGAGGCGTAAATGGGAATAGCAGAATCATCAACAGCTGCCATGTGAAAAAATAGGGCAGAGGTTATGGTCTGAAATTGTTGAACTCGTTGTTGAGTCCAGAAGGCTGTAAAGTGCCTAATGGAAAGAGGAGGTGCTGTTCCTCGAGTTTATGTTGGAACAGTGCACTGCAGCAACTCGCCAAGGCTTCTTCAGCAGCACCTCCCAAATCCGCGACCTCTACCACCTAGAAGAACAAGTGCAGCAGGTATCACCTGCAAGTTCTCCTCCAAGTCACACACCATCCTGACTTGGAAATATATTCCTTCATTGTTGCTGGGTCAAAAATCCTGGAACTCCCTCCCTAACAGCACTGTGGGAGTACCTTCAGCACACGGACTGCAGCGGTTCAAGAAGGCAGCTCAGCACCACCTTCTCAAGGGCAATTAGGGATGGACAATAAATGCTGGCCTTGCCAGCGAAGCCCACATCCCAGGAACAAATAATTTTTAAAAAGGCAGTGGACAGAGAGGTCAGAGTGGGAATGGGGTGGATAATGAAAGGAGATGTACTGCGTACAATTCTGGTCGCCTAATTTAAAAAAGGATATAGAGGCACTGGAGAGGGTGCAGAGAAGGTTTACAAGGATGAAGCCAGAAATGCGAGGGTATACCCATCAGGAAAGGATGAGCAGGCTGGATCTCTTTTCTCTTGAAAAGAGAAGGTTGAGGGGTGACCGAACAGAGGTCTTTAAAATTATGAAAGATTTTGATAGAATAGATACAGAGATAATGTTTCCACTTGTGGAGAAGAGCATAACTAGAGGCCATCAATAAAAGATAGTCACCAAGAAATCAAATAGGGAATTCAGAAGAAACGTGGAACTCGCTACCACAGGGAGTGGGTGAGGTGAATAGTATAGATGCATTTAAGGGGCGGTTAGATAAGCATATGAGGGAGAAGGGAATAGAGGGTTATGTTGATAGTTATATGAGGAAAGACGGGGGGCGACTTGAGTGGAGCATAAAAAAAAACTTGCATTTATATAGCGCCTTTCATGACCACCGGACGTCTCAAAGCGCTTTACAGTCAATGAAGTACTTTTGTAGCGGAGTCACTGTTGTAATGTGGGAAACTCGGCAGCAAATTTGCACTCAGCAGGCTCCCACAAACAGCAATGTTATGATGACCAGATGATCTGTTTTTGTTATGTTGGTTGAGGGATAAATATTGGCCAGGACACCAGGGGATAACTCCCCTGCTCTTCTTCGAAATAGTGCCGCGGGATCTTTTACGTCCACCCGAGAGGCCAGACGGGACCTCGGTTTAACGTCTCATCCGAAAGACCGCACCTCCGACAGTGCAGCACTCCCTCAGCTACTGCACTGGAGTGTCAGCCTGGATTTTTTGAACCCACAATCTTCTGACTCCGAGGCGAGGGTGCTACCAAGTGAGCCACAGCTCCATAAACCCCGTGCCTGGACTGGTTGGGCCGAGCGCCGTCTGTGCTACTGTAATGGGACGAGTGTAGAAGGGCCTAGGCCCAGGTGGAGGAGCAGCAGCAGCAGGGGCAACCTTTGACCCAGATATTTCCAGCTGAGTTTGCCAGGCTTGAGGAGAAAGCGCGTCACTTCCAGCGCTGGAGCTCACGTCACATCCGGCGGCGGCGAGCTGTGTTCGCTCACAGCCGGCAATGGAGGGAAAGGCTGTGACTTGAACGGAGGCGCCGCTTCACACAACGACCGCCCCGCAAGCGGTCGGTTTCGGGGGGGTGTGTGTCTGTGTGGTGGGTGGAGGTGGTGCGCTCCGGTCGATTGGAATCGGGAGATCGCGGCGCGCAGTCCGTGGCCCGCCGCTCCGTCTCCACCATGAACGGCCTGTCGCTCAGCGAGCTCTGCTGCCTCTTCTGCTGCCCGCCCTGCCCGAGCCGCATCGCCGCCAAGCTGGCCTTCCTGCCGCCCGAGCCCACCTACGCGGCGGTGGCCGACGAGTCGGGCGGCCGCTGGACCCTGCGCTTCACCGAGCGGGCTGAGTGGCAGTACGGCCAGAGGGAGCTCGACTGCACCGACATCTTCCTGACCCGCACCAGCCGAGGCAACCGGATCGCCTGCATGTTCATCAGATGCTCCCCGACTGCCAGGTACGGCGACCCTGGCCCGTTAGTTCGACAGTCATAGGACAGAAAGCAGTCCTTGCTCTGCTGTATAGACCAGCATCAGGTACCATTCTCCAGGGCCGAGACTAACATTGGGACAGGACCAGTTTAAAGGGCTCAGCATACAGAGTAGCAGCACTGTAACAAAGACACCAGTTTACAAGCCTGAGATGGAGAATAGCATCAGTGTAACAGATAACCAACCAGTGTACAAGTCTGAGCATAGAGAATAGCATCAGTGTAACAGATAACCAGTGTACAGGTCTGAGCAGACAGAATGGCAATAATATGGCGAGCTGGAATTTTGGTTATACAGTGTAGTGCTAATAAAACATTATAGGTCTGAGCATACAGAAAAGCATTAATATGACATCAGATTATGTAGTGCTAATGTGACCCAATATAAATCAGATTGTATAAAATAGCATTAATGTGACTGAAACTACCTCCTATAAAATCACAATATTAGTTAAACTGAAGGTTTTATTTACAAGTTGACCAGCTACATTATGTGGTTGCCTCTAGAATATATGTATATATTAAGCTTTTTCTAACAATGGTATGACTTAAATATTACAAGGGAACTTTGGAAAGATTAAAATTATTTGCGCCACAAATACCTGGCAGCTGATATTTTTCTCACCAGTTTTCTCCCTTTCTCTGCTAAAGGCATTGATTCCTTGGTATGTTATGGTTCCATGGGCACTAGTACCTCACCCAAATGGTCATTATTCATGCTTGAGGACAGGAGTGGAAACCATTTTTCCCACTCTAATTTGGGGGTTTGAGGCCAATTGTAATCTCTCTGTCCGGGCTGAGATCAACTAATTTCAGAGCAACAATCAAACCTGGTACTTTCCTGGTCTGTATGGCTGAGTTATTCGCTGCATAAATTTCATGAGTCATCACGGGGCGTCTGGGAATGTTCATTCTGAAAAATTGGTGATTTAAAACTTGTTCACTTCTACATTCAATAGTACAATTAAATCTGTGCAATGCCATGGCAACATGAGTACGTGCAGATATTGGAAAGTGTTGTAGACGGGGGACTGTTGGATTGATATAATATCAGGTTGAAGCTAGCATTATTGGATTGTACTTTTTTTATGTGTTCTGATTGACTGGTCAGTGCGTAGTAATCCCCAATAAGGGCCCACATTCTGTAAATTAATTTGAAAGTGTTGCATTGTGTGGTCTACCTTCAGTGTGGAATAGACCTCTCGAGATTTAATCATATTTCAATCCACTATTCCAGCACAGAATCTGTTGGAGACTATCAATAGCTGCGTTACAAATAATATATTGGCTTGTCTAGAAAAGTTGCCCTTTAAGCTATCAGGATTCATCTTAAGTAAGTTCAGAAAATTCCTAATGGAAACCCTCTCATCCCATGATCAAAAAATGCTCCCATCATTCAGCCATTCCTATGAAGCAATTATTGCATGGTAATTGAATCAAGCCTAAATCTATTTTAAGGAACTGTTCCCCCAAGTGCACTTATAAAAATAAAAGCATTTCAAATAATTACAGTGACATTTAAATACAGAAAGGGGACTATTTTGTTGCATCCATTTCTGTTGATTGTAAAATGTTATATTGGTAAGTGCAGTTGATTTAATTGGATGAATTGACTAAGACAACAGTCTGAGTTGGGCAGTCGAATTGGTAGTTAGCGTTGTTAAGCCAATGCTCTTCAGTGATCATGTCATTTCAACTTTGTGCATGTTGATTCAGTTCTCTCAAGCTGTCAGACTGAGGAAATGCCTTCAGACTGATCGCTTCAGCAGCACACACCATTTTAATAAAAAAAAAATGAAATGGACAGCTTGATTCTTTATAGCTTATTTTTAAAAGGGGTCTTTTGTCTTTAACTAGCATCTACAGGGCTAGTCCTTTAAAATACATGATGTCACCACAACAATGAGGTACTAGGAGAAAAGCAATCTAATCAATTAATAATGTTCAACTTGATTTTTATTAATATAATATAGTGACTGAAAATGGAAAAGAAGTAGTTCAATTAATTGCATAGCTTCATTAATAGGAACAGCCAAGCTTAACAGTTTAATTAAATGGCCACATACAACCAAATACTGGAGGAAATATAAGCTATAATTGAGATGTCAAAATATGACTCTTTTTTCATGGTTAGATAGTTTATCAAAATTCTGAATATATTGTACTGTTATTTCACACATCCTGCTATTTTCTGGGAGAGTGAATTCAGAGTGGGGATTGAGAGCTGGATTGTGTGGTCTGTGTAGTTAGAGCACTGACCTCCATTCCTTGGCCAAGAAACATGGGTTTTCATTTGGTGCATAAAAGCAGTAGGGATATCCAAGTTTAAACTCTGTTGTAAAGAAAAAACTATAATACATTGCAAATAGATGGGATTTCAAAAGTGACACTTCATTTATTGTGCTCCTGGGAAGTACATTTTACAGTTCAATCAGTTCATATTAAAAACTATAATAAAATGATTATAGCCCATTGCCTCTTTAACCTTTTCGTCAAGTAAAAACAACTGATTATTATAGTCTTGTGTTTTCTGTTGCTTCATTAAGGTTGCATTTATAATTATGATTTGCTGTTGCATATTTATGCTTGAGGAAACAAACTAAAGTTATTTTGGAAGGTTTTATATTTTAGTGATTTGTTCATTACTTATTGGTGTACAACCAAGCTTAAGAGTTGAATTAAATGGCCACATACAGCCAAATACTGGCATGAATGCATGTTTTATGCATTAATTTTCAACCTGTGTTTTACACTTTGACCTTTTTTTGTTACTCACTGCAACACCAGGATTACGTAGGTTATTTCTTGAATGTGAAAGATAAGTGGGGTTCACAGACTAGAATCCATGTGGATTTCCTGCTTACATAGGAAGTTATTTTAATATTCATGTTCACTTTCAATCACTTGTTTGATCCAAAATAATTTTGAGCAGATTTCTTTCTAACAGTATATCAGAACAGTTCAGATAGGAAATGCAGAGTGTGGTACACAGTGAGATTTTTGATACCACAATACTTTCATGTGTTTATAATTATAACACATTTATGCAGCACTTGAGTCGAGATGAATGATTTTTTTTTGAAGTACAACAATTGTTATTCAGACAAACTTGGCAGCAACATCCCATAAACAGCAATGAAATAGATGACCAGTTAATCTGTTTGTTTGGTAGCAATAGTTGAGGCAACAATGTTGGCCAGGATGCAGGAAGAACTCCCTGGAAGAATTATTAATATTGTAGGACCAGAGAAAATAACACACATAATACAACAATTTACTGTATGTGTAGTGAGCTGTCTAACCAGAGGTTGAGTTTTGAAAAATAACAGATGCTTAAGAGTCCAGGACTCGCTTCCAAGGTCAGCTTTCAGAGCATGAATGAATGTTTTATGCACTCATTTTCAACCTTCGTGTGTTTTACACTTTGCCCTTTTCTTTTGTCTGGATGATCCGAGTCCAAGTTGTTGTCATTCAGCTGCTTCTAATGGAAGCTCTGATTGAAATCTCACCTCTGACCCTTTTTAACGTGATGCTCAGGATCACACCTGAGCTCATGTAACAGTTGACTGAGAATAAGACTGCAGAGGAAGTACGCAAATAGATGCACGGAAGCCTGCATAAATACACTCGGGATGCTTCACTGCCAGTTTAGACACATCAACAATGTTTTTTGGCAAGTCTGGCCAATCCATCAGATGAAATAGCTGCAAGTTTGGACATGGAGCTGAAAAGTTTAGAACATTATATTAATATCTAAACCTTTTTTAAATTACTTAAAATATGTGGTTATTTTACAGCATCAGTAATTGTTTTGTATATCTCTGCTCAATCCCATTTCCTAAAAAGTCGCTCATTTCAACTACAGTTTTTTAAAAAAATATTCTGTTTTTCTGATGATCATTGCTAGGCTGTCCTTTGGTGCCTCCTCCAAGTGATTATTATTTGCATATGAACTTTTATGGTATGTTGGCTGGTTGTTCAGTTGCGGCGAGATATCAGAGTTGAGCCCAACCCTGACCCTGTTCTCTCCTCCCCCACCCCCAAACAACCAGGGCTTTGCTCAATTGTGAACCTTGGACAACGTAATATTCATTTTCCAATTCAAAGCTTTTGTAGGAGTTCCAGATGAAAACATACTACTTAAATATAACGTCCGAATTCAAGCGTGAAATGTTCTCTCTTTCTGTTTTTTGATGCTTTAATGCAGCCAGCCCACTGACATGTTTTACCTGGCGGCAGCAAGTGTGTTCTAGAAGTCTGATCACTTTACTGTAACATATCTATTTTAAGTATTTTCTGATTTTTAATGGCTGGATAATAAATGATTAAAGTGTAGTGGAAGGGTTTGAAATTGCCTTCACTTTGCAGAGATCCAAGCTGAAGGATTATATTCTGTTGGTGATGCGGTTGTGCATTCTCATTATTCTGCTGTGACGCTACAGGCAATGATTTAATTGTCACGCTTAACAGTATCAGTGAGCGCTCGCCCACTGTCAAAAGCTGTGTCAGTGTGGTTACATTATGCACAATAAACATACCAACATTAATTTGGTGGTGAAGGATATTTGTTTATTTTAATAGATCTGCTGGTTACCAGTAGCCAAAAATCAAAAAATTGATAAGGGGGTGGTTTGAAGAGACTGGCGTAATATGACCACGGGTGTTTTTTTTTAAATTGTGAAATGAAGCACTTTTATGCCATAAATATTTAAGCACTCTTCGTGGTACATTTATTTCTCAATTTCCATTTCCAATGGTTTTTGTGTATCACTGGAGCTCAGGAATGACTGATTAGTGCAAAAGCATGATTTGCTGTTAAAAATAGATGTGCAGCAGATCAGGCAATTGGAGATTCAGTCAAATCCTGTGGCGGGAATAACCTGGATTTCTTCCAGTTCAATAGTTAGATGTGATCTGGTACTGAACCACACAGACCTGACAGTCCCAGGTTCAATCCCTGAACTAGGCTGAGTTACCTCATCTCAGCTGAGGCAACAGTAGGTATCATACAATTGGCCTCTGCATCCCTGGGAAGGAGGGAGGAATCAGCCAAGGTTTATAATCCTTTTTGTTGTACAGTGACTCCTGCTGGAAAGTGGATGTCAGGACACGTGGTCTTGGCTGTGATGCACTGTGTGCTAGAATCATATATTAGTACAGCACAGAAGGAGGCCATTCGGCCCATCGAGTCTGCGCTGGCTCTTTCGAAGAGCAATCCAGTTAGTCCCACTCCCCTGCTCTTTCCCCATATCCCTGCAATTTTTTCTCCAAGTATTTATCCAATTCCCTTTTGAAGGCTACTATTGAATCTGTATCCACCACCCTATCAGGCAGGGCATTCCAAATCACAACCACTTGAAGAACACGCTGACACTGCCTACGCTGTCATATGAAGATTGACTACTTGAGTGAAGTCCCAGAGGGAAGCCAGTGCCTGTGGAACTGTATCCCAACAGATGGTATCCCCTTAGGAAGAAGAGAGAAATTATATTTTCACTTCAAAAATGACAATTGCAAAGCTATCCAGCTTAGCTTTTAACTTTATTGTCAATTTCTGAATCCACACATGAAATCTTTGCCCAAATCAACAAAAATCAGATTGGTGAGATGCTATGAATCTCCACTTTAGATTGTGCTTTAACATGGACTACTGTCTTATGTTGTTGTTTCTGTCCTTGATGATGTCGTCTGATAGCTTGGCTCTTTCAGTCATGTACTACCCTTTTAACTGGAATTGAAGATTTTCTGATTTGTTGAGCTGTTTCAGATGTTGTTTTCTTTTAATGCAATCAGATACTTTCTGTGTGACATGAAATCTATCAGTGTGAAATGTGGACTGCAAGCCTGCTCAGAGGTGTACTTTAGATAAAAAGGTATGTGCTGAACAGGAATAAGTTGGCCTTCACACAAAACAGAACATTTGATTGTGGGGGGTGGGGGGGGGAGAGAGAGAGAATACATGCAGTACTTATACATGATATCTTCTGAGATAAGATCTCTCACATTTGGTGCAATTCTGGTGATACAATGAGGTGTTTTGATGTGAGTTGTCATCATGCTGAATTGCTTTCCTAAAATTAGGGAAAGACAGCTGCTCGTATTACGGGTTTAGTGGAGTGGATTTAAGGCCCTGTGGGATTTTTGTGGGTGGGTGTGGAACAGGAGTGCTCCTGTCCTGTTCCCATATGTGCTCTGCCATTCCTCTGCAGTATGGCCTCACCAGCTGATTGGGGTCACAAGCTTGGAGGGATATCTGTCACCATTTCCACACTTCTCTCAAGCTGTCCATTAATTCACTATTATGAGGGAAAAAATTATGCAACCATAAGTAGGGAGTTTGTGATGCGGAGAGAGATCTGAGGTGACTCTCTCAAATATTAGGGGATCATTGCCCTCCAAGTCAGTACTGAATGCTATAGATCATATCAAGTGCTGAGTCAAGATTTTATTTTCAGTAGCACCCGGTCTGGTACAGATGAACAGGTCCTCGATGGACAGGGCCAGCAGACCATTGGTGTTCATTGTATATTGACATAACGTAGTAACAGAGATAACAAAAAGTGGTTTTCTATGAAACCAATGAGTGCCTTTCTGACTTGGCTGTGCAGGGTAGGAGTATTGCATACCCCTTGAATGGGGAAGATATCTGCTTGGCCATAGGCATTGCATATTGAGTGATGGAGTGTGGGAATGTTTCAGATTCTTACAGGATTCCATCATTGGAATCAACAGCCATGTTGGAGAAGATGTGGGAATTGTGAAGAGCTCTTGTACGTCTCCTGGTTCTATCCTGTGATACTGGTATGTGATCCTTCTAGAGATAAAACAAGGCACTTAAGGGCAGTTTTTCAGAGTTGATTGGATGTTGGTAGTGGTGTCCCTCAGGGTTCAGTTCTGGGGCCACTTCTATTCACTGTATATAGGCCTGGAGGGAGTGGTGTCACAATTTTCAAATAATACCAAAAGAGGAGGTATGGTTAATTCTTAAGAAGACCAAAGGAAGGGAATAAGTTGGGGGAATAGGCTCAAAAATGGCAGTTGAAATTCAATGTCATTAGGTTGATGTGATCATTTGATTATAACAAAATGATTCACATCAGTAATTATACTCTGAATGGACGTAGGCTTAGTGCTGTGGAAGATCAGAAGGATTTGGGGGTGGGATAGGGGGCGGTACAGGTCCACAGAAAATTAAAGGCAGCACCTCTGGTTGATAAGGCTGTGGGGGAAAAAAGCTAATAGAATTCTAGGTTTTATCTCCAGTGGTGTAGAATATAAAAGCTAATGGGTAATGCTAAGCCTATATAAAACCTTAAGAGCTCCATTAGAGTGTTGTGTACATTATTGGGCTACATACTATAGGAAGATATTGAGGCGTCAACAGAGATTCATAGGATGCTGCCTGGTATGAGGAAATTTAATTACAAAGAAAGACTGGAAATATTGAGTCTTTTTTCATTGGAACAACACAGATTGTGGGGCGATATAATAGAGTTGTTTAAAATTATGAAAGGATGGACGGTAGATGGAAGCAGGCTGCAGTAGTTGTGGGGCCTTCGATACAAGATTAAATGCAAGGAGATTTAGAACGGAGTCTTGACACAGTTGTGAGGTTATAGTGTTCACATCCAGGGTTAGTGGTTGAGGCAGAGGTTACGTCATTGTTGAAGATTAGATTGGATAGGTGGATGAAGGAAAGGGGTTGAAGGGATATAGGAACAGAGTGGGTAAATGTGATTGGAACTGTTGGCTCACGTGGAGGGTAAAGGCCAACATGGGCTGGATGGCCTGTTTCCGTGTTGTAAGTTCTATGAATTTCTGTGTACTTGTACAAACCTGGATCCTTCCCCCTGTTTGTTGGGAATGTTCTACTCTCTCCATCTGCAACCTTGCATGGGAAAGCTAAACGTTTCGCTCGTGTATCTTGCCAGAACATGCATTCTAGCTCTCTTGCATCAGCCGGTTTCCGCTGTTGTGGTCTGCCAACTCAGTAATTTATGTTTGTGTTTTGAATTAATCAGGTAGAATTACTGAAACTACTTTCCCCTTCTTGGAAGTACTGTTCTGAAGGTCATAATGAAGTGTATGATGCTCTCATCATAAGGCTTGGACAGATTTTACAAGAGGAATGTAGTGTGTCCTTATCCTTCTTATCCATGTCCTTTTTGGAGTTCTGTGCTCTTCCTTAACTGTTTTGATTTTTCCTTGCTAGTGCCTGCGAGGGATCTCTGCTCTCTATCCGTGCAAAGCCCTGTGTATCTGCTCTATCCGTGCAAAGCCCTGTGTATCTGCTCTCTATCCGAGCAAAGCCCTGTGTATAAACTATGTAAAGAAGCTGCCTATCTGCTGTTTGCTTCTTAGGAGCTATGTGATTGTGTTCTGAACTGCTTAATGCATGCAGCATCACCTCAGTATCTCTTGAATAAAACGTTCTAAAAATATAACCATGCTTGCTGCTAAGACATCTTGAGTCTCAGCAGCTGGGCTCGGAGCAGGTGGCTGCTCGAATGATCAGTTTTAATTTTTTTCCTTCCGAGTAAGATACAGTAACAAAAATGTGAAACCCTTTCCTGAGATTAATCTGAGGAGTGACTTACTCCTTCAGTTTTACTGTGTGCCAGTCATGTCATGTCATGTTTTACGAACAGAACAGTGCAGGTCTCTAGTTGGCTGAGTTAAGTTGTTTCCGGTATGATTTATTTAAAATGTTTGTACTGCGCCCATCCTGTCGACGGTGAGCTCGAAAGAGATTCGACTGGTGCTTGCTCCCAGAGATCATCCCCGCATCTGGAAGCTGTTACTATGGTAATGCCGTGGACTGTTTCAGGTTGCTGTGAGACTAAGACCACCCCCTCAATTTTTCCCCCTCTCAACTTGATGACTCAGCCCTTTAATTAACAAAACCGCCCCCTTAACTTTGCACCCACGCAGTGCCCAGTCCTGTCGTTCTCGGAGCAATGCAAGAAAATGCACAAGTCGAATGTAGCTCTGTGATTAATGAGCACGAGCATCTAATTATACTGTCTTGTCATTTAAAGGAGTGAATCATCCAGGGTGGTGTGCGGTGTGTAATGGAATTGCCAGAATGTCACAACAACCTGAAAAGCCCATAATGTTACCACAATGACATGATCCCGATGCAGAGGTGATCTCTAGGATTAATACTGGTCACAATCTAACTCACCATGGACAACACCGAAAGGAATATATTTTTTTTCTTCCAATTTTTGTCCCTCTTCTCCTGGCGACACCGATTCATGCTAGAATAGAGTTTCATGGCAGCCCTCCAACGCCTTATCTAGGTGACCATTCTTCACATATAAGCCTGCACAGCCGATCCCAATCCTGTCCTTGCTCGATGTCCGCACACACGCACACGCCTTCCAGCAGGGGTAGTAATTGGTCAGCAATCAGGAGTGGGTACACGTGTTGATTTTTCCCCTTATCCCAGCCTGTGAAGTCTAATGACCGCATGCCTACTGCTGCCCCAACTGAGACCAGCAAACTCAGCACAGTTAGGACCACATCATGTCGTGCATTTATCCACTAGGGGCGCTAATGTTCTGTAGCAACATACTCTGGGAAGGTTGCTTTGCAGCCTATGTTTCATCCACTGCTCCGTCTTCTGTTCCCCACCAGCCCAGTTCTAATGGGTATACAGCACCAGCTGTTCCTAACACTGAACCTCCCAGCAAATTGGCTCACTGACCTCAATGGCCCCTTAAATATTTTTTATTGCAGATTCACTTCAAATTAGATTCGGAAACCCCTGTAAACAGTGTATTTTGTAAAAGTAATGCTAACCGGTTTGACTCTACACTGTTTATACAGCATGTGACCTGATATCTTTTCTGGTAGATTGTAAATATTTGTTGTTTATCACCCTGACTGCAGTGGGCATTTTCCTTCCTACTATGTTTTTTTTAAAATTCATTCATGGGATGTGGGTGTCACTGACGAGGCCAGTATTTATTGCCCATCCCTAATTGCCCTTGAGAAGGTGGTGGTGAACCGCTGCAGTCTGTGTGGTGAAGGTACTCCCACAGTGCTGTTAGGGAGGGTGTTCCAGGATTTTGACTCGGCGACGCTGAAGGATCGGCGATATACTTCCAAGTCAGGATGGTGTGTGACTTGGATGGGGAACTTGGAGGTGGTGGTGTTCCCATGCGACTGCTGCCCTTGTCCTTCTAGGTGGATGAGGTCGCGGGTTTGGGAGGTGCTGCCGAGAAGCCTTGGCGAGTTGCTGCAGTGCATCTTGTAGATGGGGTACACGCTGCAGCTACGGTACGCCGGTGGTGGAGGGAGTGAATGTTTAAGGTGGTGGATGGGGTGCCAATCAAGCAGGCTGCTTTGTCTTGGATGGTGTCGAGCTTTTTGAGTGTTGTTGGAGCTGCACTCATTCAGGCAAGTGGAGAGTATTCCATCACACTCCTTACTTGTGCCTTGTAGATGGTGGAAAGGTTTTGGGGAGTCAGGACGTGAGACACTCGCCGCAGAATACCCAGCCTCTGACCTGCTCTTGTTGCCACAGTATTTATGTGGCTGGTCCAGTTAAGTTTCTGGTCAATGGTGACCCCCCTGGATATTGATGGTGATGGTGGGGGATTCGGCGATGGTAATGCCGTTGAATGTCAAGGGGCGGTGGTTAGACGCTCGCTTGTTGGAGATAGTCATTGCCTGGCACTTGTGTGGCGCGAAAGTTACCTGCCACTTATCAGCCCAAGCCTGAATGTCGTTCAGGTCTTGCTAGCATATGGGTATGGACTGGCTTCATTATCTGAGGAGTTGCGAATGGCACTGAACACTATGCAGACATCAGCGAACATCCCCATTTCTGACCTTATGTTGGAGGGAAGGTCATTGATGAAGTAGCTGAAGATGGTTGGGCCTAGGACACCGCCCTGAGGAACTCCTGCAGTGATGTCCTGGGGCTGTGATGATTGACCTCCAACCACCACAACCATCTTCCTTTGTGCTAGGTATGACTCCAGCCAGTGGAGAGTTTGCCCCCTGATTCCCATTGACTTCAGTTTTACTAGGGCTCCTTGATGCCACACTCGGTCAAATGCTGCCTTGATGTCAAGGACAGTCACTCTCACCTCACCTCTGGAATTCAGCTCTTTTGTCCATGTTTGGACCAAGGCTGTAATGAGGTCTGGAGCCGTGTGGTCCTGGCGGAACCCAAACTGGGCAACAGTGAGCAGGTTATTGGTGAGTAAGTGCTGCTTGATAGCACTGTCGGCGACACCTTCCATCACCATTATAATATTATTTGTTTATTGTTGGGAGTTGTATTTCCCTGGGCTTTGTTGGAGGCTCACTGGTGCGAGCTATGCAGAGGGGTACTGTTGCAAAACCTGGACAGTAGTAAATGGCCCACAGATTGCACATGTACGTGGGCTGCATATCCCATATACACTAACTACAGGTGTACAGGGTTGAATATCCCATGCACACTGGGCATATACAGGGTTCCATATCTCATGTACACACTGCATGTACAGGGCTGTATATTTTTATATAGCCAATGATAGACACCAGACCAGCAACATGTGGATTATTTTTGAAGTTTTGTTTTTGCTTATTGAGTTGTGGCTTGCCAGTGCTGGGAAATGAATACCTTTCTGCTTTTTGGTCCATTCGAGTTGTGAAAAACATTGAGCTGTACGATTGTAAATTCCGCTGTTCCAAACTTGCTTTGTGTCATTGGAGCATTTTGAGCTGTATACCACTCGGGTTCATTACTGGTCGGGTCCGGTCTGTTGGTAGTGGTAATGATGGGAATAATTTGATGTAAAGAATTATTAATTGCACATAACATCAAAGTGTATTGGTATCAGTAAACCAAATGAGTCTGGGGGTTAAGCATAATATCAGAGTATCAGAGGAACACTTCAAATCCACCAATGTGAATGTTTCTAGCCCTGATTCGCTTAAGTTTCTCCAAGTATTTAGTCATTTCATCTGGTATTCTATAGCCTAATAGTTCACCAACAATTGACGCAAGACTAACTGGATTTTACTATGCTATAGTAAAGGGTGCTCAGCATTAGTTAGGTTTTCCGTGGAACCTGTTCAATCCACAGAGTTGCTCATTCAGCTGCCTTCTCACTCTGCTGGCCTCTCACAACTTGATTGCCTCTTGCCTATAGAATCTACTTAAATCTCAAAAATACCCTATCAGCACGCACATACTTGTCTGGCCTTGCAGATTTATGCTCGATGCTCTGTGCCGAACTCCTGTTCAAGCCAAACTAGTTTCCTTGCTTTCTCTCCGCAGAACTCACATTGTCAGCAGCTAACTCAGTCAGTCTGTTCCAGCTTCCAGATTATTTGATTTTATTGGCTGGGAGAGTTAAATTTGGGTGATCAATGATGAGAATTACTTTTAATAATCAGATGTACATTTCCAGTTATGAAAGTACTCTATCAGCAATAACAACTTGTATTTATATAGAGCCTTTAATGTAGTAAAACGTCCCAAGGCGCTTCACAGGATTGTTACAAGACAAAAAATTTGACACCGAGCCACATAAGGAGAAATTAGGGGAGGTGACCAAAAGCTTGGTCAAAGAGGTAGGTTTTAAGGAGCGTCTTAAAGGAGGAGAGAGAGGCAGAGAGGTTTAGGGAGGGAATCCCAGAGCTTGGGGCCTTGGCAACAGAAGGCACGGCCATCGATGGTTGAGTGATTATAATCAGGGATGCTCGCGAGGGCAGAATTAGAGGAGCGCAGCTATCTAAGTCTACAGTCACTGGTCAAGGAGTGTGAAAGACTAGCGGGATAGTTAAAATTTACATATCCAATGAATACTCAAATCAAATGATAATCAAAGTTACAGTTAACGAATTGAGTATTTTGAATTGAGGTGTTTGTGCTGAGTATAAGTTGGTGGTTGGACTGGATGCAGAGGGTTTATTTGCTTGCTGAAGTTAGTAGGGATGTCATACGGTATTGAGTTGAGATCTCTGTCACACAAAATCATTCCCCTCAGTCGTTAAGTGATTGCTGCTGAGCTGTCAGATGGAGATGCTCTGTGAAAGCATTCCGGGTAATTGATGTCTCCTGCTGCCTAGAGTCAGCGGAGGAGGAGTCACTGCCTGCTCTGTCCAGCCATCCTTCCTAAGGACCATGTGACACTCTCTTAGGGAGATTAATAAGAGAGGAGCATAATGAGCTGGGATATCCAGTTAAAAAATTAAAGCTGCCATCTGTATATATTTGATTTATATAAAGCACAGATATTTTTGGTGCTAGTTTCCACTTAAAATCTGTCGAATGCAGAGAACATTTTACTGCAGCACTAGCTCTGGGCAGTAAAACCAATTGTGCAGTTTAAAGCACTCTTCAGATGCAGGGTACTGTGCTCACAGAATAAAGCGTACCATGCAGATTCTCGGTGTTCTTTTTAGGTTGAGAAGGCAAGGCCCTTGGGAATATCTGGATTTGAAGCAGGAAATGTGTATGTCAGCAGGCTCCCTGTTTGAAACACTCCAAAATGGTGGTGAACTGTGAATGTTTCGTTGCGTTTTTAGTCATGTTATTTTTGCAGTTTGAGACCTTTACACAGTAGCATGTGTGAAGATCACACATTTTGAAATGCGCCACTAGTGAAAATTGATGACATAATCGCTCTTCTGATGCAGGGTACTGTGTGCGCACAGAATAACATAGAAACATAGAATCTAGGAGCAGGAGTAGGCCATTCGGCCCGTCGAGCCTGCTCCACCATTCAATACGATCATGGCTGATCATCCAAATCCAGTACCCTGTCCCTGCTTTAATCCCCACAGTGCACATATCCCACCCGACCCCCGTAACCCCACGTATTTAATTCCCCCTAACATATCCCATCCTATCCCCATAACCCCACATATTTAATCCCCCCCTAACACTAAGGGTCAATTTATCATAGCCAAATCAACCTAACCCACACATTTTTGGACTGTGGGAGGAAACCGGAGCACCCGGAGGAAACCCACGCAGACACGGGGAGAATGTGCAAACTCCACACAGACAGTCACCCGAGGTCAGATTTGAACCCGGGTCTCTGGCGCTGTGAGGCACCAGTGCTAACCACTATGCCACCGTGTTGCCCATTATTATGGAGATTCTCCTTCCTTTAAGACCCTCCTTAAAACCCACCTCTTTGAGCAAGTGTTTGGTTACCCCTCCTAATATCTCCTCCTTCGACTTGGCACCCATATATTTGATTGCGCCTCTGTGAAGCGCCATGGGACGTTTTTCTACATTAAAGGTGCTATATAAATGTAAATTGGCACATCTTTTTTTTCTCTCTCTCCCTCCCTCTCTCCCCATTCCTCCATTTCCCTCCTAACCCCTCTATCTCTGTGAATGACTGTTACAAAGGAGTGATTCATGCACAGATGGAATTTAAACAGACCTTACTAAAATGGCAGCTTTAAATAGAGGCACCCTTGCACACTTAACCCTAAAATCTGAAAAGCCAATTATTTGGAGTATTGTAAAACAAGGTGTAGCCGTCATGCGAGTGTACAGGTTGGATCTGTAACTTTTATGAAGAATAGTAAATCCTGGCTTGCAGTAGAACACAGTCGCACCCCATAACTCTCAGGTCGTGAGAGCGTGTATGAGGATATGGTTGACGCACCAGATTTTTAAGTGCTCTTTTATAGTTTTCTGTACGTCAAAATCTTATGGTGTGTTTTTTTTCCCTCACATGTTTTCCTGAAAATCATGTAAAACGAATTTAAAAAACTGGTTTGTGCCCTTTAATGAATTCTTCAGAGAGATAAGTAGATCTAATGGATGTTGTTTCCTTTGTTCTGACTAAGCGTTTGATTCCACTAAACATCAGCTTGTCAAAAACTAGATAAGAACAACAGACCTTTGCCACTCCAAATTGTGGCTTCTTGCATATATCTATCTCTCTTTACCTGTTTTTCTCTCTCTCTCTCTCTCTCTCTCTCTCTCTCTCTGTCTTAATCTCTCTTCTCCCCACCCACTCAAGCAACGTGACTTGAACATAGCACTGAGCTACTTACTGGTGGATGAGATCAAAAGAAAAGCTAAAAATTAGCTCTCCAACCTAAATTATTACAAATACAAAAGTGGGGGGGGGTAAAAGAAGAGTTTTCATTAAGGAACGCCATGATTGAAAAATCAGGAGAAATAAAATTGTGGATGACTTCTTCACTAATTGTCACTGTCTCTGGTGTCCTAGGGCCACAAATGGCCCCTGAGCCCCAGCAATCCATTATACCCATTTCTACTTGTGCTCATGCTTCTTATTTTGCTAGTTTGTCCCTTTTTTAAATTTGTTCATGGGATGTGGGTGTCGCTGGCGAGGCCAGCATTTATTGCCCATCCCTAGTTGCCCTTGAGAAGGTGGTGGTGAGCCGCCGCCTTGAACCGCTGCAGTCCGTGTGGTTAAGTTACTCCCACAGTGCTGTTAGGTAGGGAGTTCCAGGATTTTGACCCAGCGTCAATAAAGGAATGACGATATATTTCCAAGTCGGGATGTTACTTGCTTTTGTGTTACTTGCTGAGTAGTTTTCAGCAATAGCCCTGAATGCTGTATAGCCCTAAAGAGCCTCTTAAATACATTGGAACTTTATTTCTGGAGTTACTTCAATCAAAGTTACAGATAAGGAATATTTGCTGCTATGCATTTACAATCTATCATGCTTACTAGAGTAATTAAATAGTCCTGTCTGCTTAACCCCTAAACTAGCATGAAACATATAAATTTGATGTGGAAAAAATTAAGTTCAGGACTCAATAAACCTTGTATTATACTAGTACAGTGGATCCTCCTGAACAATGTGTTTCTGGAGCCATTTCTGAGATGTATGTCACGCACTCAGTGCATTTTTTCAGGATTATTTATTAGCGAGGAAACTATAAACCATGTGTGTGAAATGCGAAGTTGTGATCTATATCTGAAGTTAGGGCTGCAATATTAATGAGGCAGAGTACACCTTCCAGAGGCAGGGAGTGCCGCCTTGTGAGGTGGTTTCGGTCCCTGCCCCTGGAGGCAAAGTACTCCTAGTCGCAAAGGTAAAGTGTCAGTGAACCCCATGTGCAATCGAGGCTACAATTTGATTCTGGCCTATGATCAGATGAGTTCTCTGCCTAGCTGTACAGGCCCCTGCAATGCAGTTTCCACTTTGCTGGCCTGTACAGATCTTCCTTCAATGTTAGGGCAGGTCTAGGGCCAGAATGGGAAGTTGTGAACTCAATTTTGTGACAGCTATGCATTCAGTTATTTTTGATTTTTGCTGCTTTCTAAGGCTGCCCTGCAGATTAACCAGATGAATCTAGCATGTTGTGAACTAGATATATTAATAGACTCGTGTGTTTAATTGGATCATAGGTGTTTACTTGGCTTAATTGGTAGCACTCTTGCAAGAGTAATAGATAGGAATGGATGTATCTATGCTTTTTTTTTACAGTGAGATAGCCAAAACACGGGTTAAATATGGTACATCAAGAGTGTTTTACCCTGGTTAGAATTATGATCCAACCTGGCGTTATTGTGTGGGTCAGATTTCATTTTGAGAATGAAGAAAATCAGAGTTATGCCTGTTAAACTACATTTTTCAGTAACCTGTTTCAGTGAGGCTCATTGGGGGGGGGGAAAAAGACCTGCATTTATATAGCGCCTTTCACCACTTCCGGATGTCCCAAAGCACTTTATAGCCTATCAAGTACTTTTTGAAGTGTAGTCACTGTTGTAATGTAGAAAATGGTGATTGGTGTATATGTTACAAGTATCACTGGGGAAATGATTATTGATTTGAAAACCTATTTGGTTTAAGTCTTTGTTTACAACATTTTTGAACTCCTATCCTCACTGTTGTGTTTGAGATATTTATTCACTGTCAATCTGATTTGGATACAAAATTATCAAACACTAAATCTGCCTAAGAAGACTCAGTCACCCCATGCTGTCCCCAAGCTATTTGTGATGTAATTGGTACCTCCTGTAGACTGTCAACAAGCAGTAAAGAGTTTGTGAGCTTGCTTTACTTATTTGTAAAATCTTTTAAAACAGAATTTGTTGACCACTCCTCTCGCTGGAGGAAGCTCTACAGCCCCACAACCCAGCTGGTCTTGGGTCTCTTGGGATCAGGCATGCGATAGAGGCCGTAGTGAACCTGTAGATTTTGTTGTTGTGCCAAAAGGCTGTCTGGGAGATAAGTTCAGGATATAGGTAGGTGACGCACACAGCTTCACTTCACTCCACCCATGTTTTAAATGTGCTTCAAAACGGAAGGAATGAGGGTCTGGTGAATCATTTAAAATAGAATCAGCATTTTCATCAAACAGATTATTGGACAGACCAGCTTTAACTAAAGCTTTGACAACTGGCTCAACAGATGTGTTCGTGAAACATTGCATGCTGCAGAGTCTTAACTGGCCACTTTATAGTGATCTTGACCGTGGAAAAAATGGTCAGATTAAGTCCTGGAACAAGACCTTAATGACATAACAAGCGGGATGGGATCAGTGTCTGCTTCTTGTTCTTCGTTCTTGAAATTCTTATGAAGACGGGGTAAATTGAACTGTCAAGTGCTAAGGCTGCAGCTGTGTAGGACATAGCCTTTTGGTACATTTACCACAGTCTGTCCGTGCATCTGGTGATAACACATTTTGATGTAAAAACCCCAAGCTATCAAGACAGAATGAACTGTTAAAACAATTTCTAAAGATTTGATATAGATATTTTACTGGCAATCCAGTTATTAATCTGTGTAGCAAATCCTAACAGCCCATATTGTTTGCTTGGGACTTTGGAACGTGATCACCCCTTAAAAGAAAGACGCATTTATATAGCGTGTTTCAGGACATCCCCAAAGCACTTTACAGCCAATTAAGTCCTTTTGACGTGTAGTCACTGTTGTAATGTAGGAAACGCGACAGCTAATTTGCACACCGCAAGCTCCCACAAACAATGAAATAAATGACCAGATAATCTGTTTTAGTAATGTTGGTTGAGGGATAAATATTGACCAGGACACCGAGAGAACTCCACCTGCTCCTCTTCGAATAGTGCCGTGGCATCTTAACGTGCACTTGAGAGCGCAGGCGGAACCTCGGCTTAACATCTCATCCGAAAGATGACACCTCCGACAGTGCAGCACTCCTTCAGTACTACGCAGAAATGCTAGCTTAGATTATATGCTCAAGTCTCTGGAATGGGTTTTGAGCCCAAAACATTCTGACTTAGAGGCAAAGTGCTGCCACTGAGCCAAGGCGGACGCCTTAAATGGCAGCAGTGGTTACTCATAAGTGAAGCTGCACTTATAAACTTTATTGCATTCAAATGACTAAGCCTTATTGAATGGCTTTGCCTATTTAAACTTGCACACGTCCGAAAACCTTATGCTAGTCATTTCTGTAATATAGCTGCTGAAAACTGGACATGGAAATCCAAATGGAAACTACAGTAGCTTAAATTCTCAGTTTAGTGATGGATAGGACACCCAGATTTAGTGTGATCGAAACAGATTTCTGGCTTTAAGTAGGAAAATCACTATCTTGGCACCTGTTGTGTTGGTGTGCATCAGGTACCAGTGATGTGCATTATCTGGTACTTAAGTCCAAGGTCTACTGTGCACCTGTAATACATAGTGTGGTGTAATGTAGTGGAAAAAGCACCTATGCAGCTGAGGGTTAGCATGCCAGACATGTGCTTGCCTCATTAAGACCCCAAGAAAAATACTGAATGCCTTGGCCCATAGTGAAGTCTCAGTACCTGAACACCACTTTGTAAAAGGGGCACTGGATGGTTGGTCTGTACACACATAGTTGTTCCTATTCCTTAACGGGGAGCTTGCTTGATAATTGCATCATGTAGTTGGCCCATTATGGTGTCCTTGAATTTCATCGCTGCAGCTATTGGAACCTGCTAAACTCTACACCTCATTTACTGCTGGTACATTGGCCAAAGGAACTGTACCAGGGCTCTGCCTAAATAGGACATCTCGGTATCCCATAGGCCATCCCTTTTGTAGCTGTTGGTTCATGCTGGAGCAAGGGTATGAATTGAAGGCCCATCTGTGCATCCAAGGTGATTGCAACCTGATGCAACTTACACAACCATACTCTGTAAAGGGCCATTGTCACGGAACAGGTGGAGAAAAAGAGAACCAGCCACAACCAGTGACGAGGATCCAGCCATCAGCCACCTTGAGTGAGGCTATGTAAATGCTGGTACCTTGTGTTGGCTATATGTTTTGATGTGTTTTCCTTGCCACATTTTATGGGTGACAGGACAGACACATGGGACATGACAATACAACAACAACTTGTATTTATATAGCGCCTTTAACGTAGTAAAACGTCCCAAGGCACTTTACAGGAGTGTTATCAAGCAAAATTTGACAGCGAGCCACATAAGGAGATATTAGGGCAGATTGGTCACAGATATAGGTTTTCAGGAGCGTCTTAAAGGAGGATGGAGAGGAGGAGAAGTTTAGGGAGGGAATTCCACAGCTTAGGGCCTCGGCAGCTGAAGGCACGGCCTGCAATGGTGGAGCAATTAAAATCAGGGATGCTCAAGAGGCCAGAATTGGAGGAGCGCAGATATCTCTGAGGGTTGTGGGGCTGGAGCAGGTTACAGAGATAAGGAGGGGCGAGGCCATGGAGGGATTGAAAACAAGGATGAGAATTTTAAAATCGTGGTGTTGCTTAATGCAGAGCACAGTGCTAAAATATGGACATTCCTATGAATTTGAAAAGTAAATAAACAGTAGCTGCAGTGGTGTGCAACCTCCCTCTGTGATGCTCCACCAAGCTTATGATGAAGTTCTCTTAAGATACATTGTAAGGTAGCATTGCAAAATTAAGCACAGTGTGAGCACGCTTACCACTGACATCTGCTCCTAGGATCTGGTTAGGTGAGACAACTTTCACTCTGCCAACTATCTCTTTCCAAGATAACTCGTCCTACTGTTCAGCGAGGAAAACCCTCTGCTCCAAAAAGGATCTCAATTTTTTTCTTGCAAATCCTGCAGCAGGACCTCTGAAGCTGCAGCCATTTCTGCCCTTCAGTAGCAGTACAGCTTTAAAGCAACCAGCAGCCCTTTAGGAACTGCTGGCACCAGAAATTGTGGTCTCTTTGCTTCAGGTGTTGTGCGCTATTAAGCGATCACTGCGATATTAAGCAAAGGAACCTGATCTCACATAGGTCACCTCATAGCAGTATAGGTGCATGCAGCGACAAAGAGCAATGCTCCTGCTGCTACCGTGATGGGATTGCATTAATTGGCTCCTAATATATATTTCAAACTAAATTTTAGATAGGACAATATATTGTGCATTTAAAATGAAACTTTGCTCAACTGCTTTCTTAAATCAGTTAGTTATGTTTTTTGTATGGTGGAAAGTGAGACAATACACATCTTTCTCAAGGTAACTATTGGTTTCAAGGCAAGGCCTGTTCCCCATGGTATTGTTGATTGCCTGTACATATAAATTAATTGCATCAGAAATTACCTCATGACTTTGAGATGTTAATGCAGTGTGAGCTTGAAGTCTCATACTGGTGCCAAGCTATCTGTTTGAGAACAGCTAAGCTATTCGATATGCAAGCCGACTGTCAGAAATAAATAAAGCTCATCAGATTCCGGAAGTTGTCTGTTTACGCTGTAAAAGCCTGAAAGCTAAAGTTGATTATAAACAAGTTTACATGCCTGGTGTGAAAGGACTGTTTTGCTCTGTGATGCCAAAAGTTAGCTTAGAATAATATAGTTGACTGGCTTTCCTATTCTGTAGTTCTCTTGTTTCCATCTTGTGGTGGCCAGTCCTTGGAGCAAAGAAGCATTCATATTATAATCATCAAAAAATCGGTTAAAAGGTTCTGAAAAAGTCTGAACATATCCGCCAGTTATTATTTTTGAGACAGTTTATAAGTCGAGCATTGTATTGCTGATTGTTCTGTTGTCTTCCTTTTATTTCTGCGCAATTTTAAAAATTGGTGTAAATAAATCCGTTAACGTTGGAGATGCCAGGAGTGCATGGTGGGTAGTCCATGTAACCTCTAGCATGAAATATCTGGGTAAAAGGCTAATTGTTCATCCTGAGGCACACCATTTCCACTCAACACACATGGTTGTAAGTTTTAAGTCAGGGACAAGGGATTGCTTATGGAAACTGCATTTTGCTGTGAACACAAATAGAGAGTTAGGGTTGAGTCCAAATGTAAGATAAAGAGCTTTTCCTTTTGAAGAAAACTATCAAATGACTTGGACATCAATTGTTCTTTATAAATCCCATTTCTACCATCAAGATCAGACTTGTGTAACAGCGATCTTAAGTTCACAATGCAGTGAAACACCTATGTAGCAATGAATGCATATGGTCAGCGTAGATGAGTAGTTTCTCCAAAACTGGTTTTGCTGTCTATATTTTGATAAAGTTGTGCTGAGTGAACCTGGGATATGAGTGATGTAAACACTTCATAATCACTGTGGCAACAGGCAGGTTTGTGCATGGAGATTGTCAAAGTTTTGCTGTTGTGCCTGTGCAGGAAAGTGACTCACTGTAAAAATAGGAGTCAAAGTGCTGGCGCCTCTGACACTTTTAGATTAAAAAAGAGCACAGAAAGCCTCACTCCTGGTGTAGAATTTGTGTTAGAGTAATTCACATTTGAGTGGGAGAGTATTATTAATTTGCTTACAGAACGTATAATGTTACAGTAAGGTCATTTTGGCAATTCAATAATTAAGATAATCCAATACAGCAGACCCCTCTACATTATTGGTTTGGGAACTATGCTAACAGCTGTTTTAATGAATGGCTTTGATAGTTAGGGCTCTTTTAAAGTATGATTATTCTATTAATAGGGGTCTGTAAATAATGGATGTTATATGTATGGTGAAATGAATTAGACTGTTACTCTATATTACATTAGATTATGTGAAAGAATAAAAGAGTTTGGACTGGTTAAAAATCTGATGCCTATGCGATTCCATTCGCTCTCCAAACCTGGTGTTGAAATAAACCGCAGAGAAATTGAGAAAATCAGTCACTGACCTGAAAATCAATATAAAAATCTCATCAATGAGTTCTTTGCTGTGCATTTTTTTTTTTAACATGGATGGGTCCACTTTGTCATGAAACTTTATTACTGTGTACAGTAGGGTGACCAAATCTGCTTAGACAAAATTCCAGCAGATTTCACCACAGGACCTCCCGCCTCCAACCACTCTGCCCCCCACGTTTCTGCCATTGGTTGCCAGACACATCAATGGTCTTGGAAATTGGTGGCTGCAATACCCACTATCCTCTGGGCTTCAGAAACTGCTCGATCACGTTTACCGGTTAAAACGTGCATATCGCAGGGGCACAGTGTAGCCCTGGGTACGTTCCAGCCCTGCTGTTTGTTGGGAATGCAGCTGGAGTGCAATGGGAGAAGAAATTGCCCTGATGATTTTTCTCCCGGGTTGCTCGCAGGAGTATCCAGTAGATTAGTCATTTTATATCCGGAAGACTCCAGGGCAATCCGGGAGGGTTGTACACAACCCGAGTAGTAGAACTGTCCCTGGTGCATTGAAATTCACAATAAACGCTAACCTTTTCACTCCGTGTTACATTCATTGTTACAGGGCAATTCCTCGTTCTATTTGAGTTTTGTGCCTTTGTGAACTCAATGAATTCAAACACATTTACAGTATGATTTTTTTTTTTCATCCAGCGTACATTGTGTTTAGGACTGTCAGCCAACTCTTTGATCATGTATTACATTGACTTAATTCACATAATTAATTAAATATTTGAGTACAGCGAATCCATCTCTAGAAAAGTGTGGCATCCTGAGTTCAGCGCCTTACACAAGATGTGACAACATCACTGAGTGAAACCCAACTCCGTTTGACTGCATTTGTCTGTATTTAGTGCATTCCAGTATCTGATTAGTTACTGTAACCACATCACCAGCCTGCTGTAGAACAGGAGCCAAAAAATCCAACTTCCCCCCCGCCCCAAATGTTAGCTGATACTGTTAACGGTTCCCTCTCCCCATCAAATCTGCTGTCAACACCCCACTCGTCAAAATAAAACCCCACCCTTGACCCCTCAGTCCTTGCAAACTACTGCCTCATCACCAACCTCCTTTTCCTCTCCAGTCCTTGGATGTGTTGTCGCCTCCCAAATCCTTGCCCTTCTTTCCTGCAACTCCATGTTTGAAGCCCTTCCAATCAAGTTTCTGCTCTTGCCACAGCAGTGAAATGACCCTCATCAAAGTCACAAATCCTATGTGACTGTAACTGTGGAAAATCTATCCCTTCTCGACCTGTCTTCAGCCTTTGACAGGATTGGCCACACCAGCTGCCTTCAACGCCTCTATTCTGTTGTCCAGCTGAGTGGAACTGCCCTCGCCTGGTTCCTTTCCTGTCTAACTGGTCGTAGCCAGAGAATCACCTGCAATGGCTTCTCTTCCCGCTCCTGCACCTTACCTCTGGAGTTCCCCAAGGAATTATCCTTGGCTCCCTCCTATTTCTCATCTACATACTGCCTCTTGGCGACCTCATCCGAAAACACAACGTCAGGTTCCACATGTACGCTGATGACACCCAGCTCTACCTCACCACAACCTCTCTCGAATTCTTTACGGTCTCTGATTTGTCACGCTGCTTGTCTGAGACTAAACTGGCTGTTAATGCCTTGTGATTATGCTGAGCACATTGTGTTGCTTTGCAATAAGAATATTGCATTGTTCAGAGTAGCAAATTCTGTAAAATTCTACTCCTGTGAATGTACATTGTTGGGGAAAAATAGGTTAATGCTGCGACATTCATACAACCACAGGCCAGCTTTGGCTTATGAGTACTTTACTGCCTTGTATAAGTAAGTGATTTATATCTGGTAGCTACAAAATGGAATCTTGTTAACTGGGTGGATTTTCATTGAGTTGTGAGGATCTTAAGCCTAATGGATAGATCAGGTCCATGGTACAGCATCAGGACAGCACATACACTTATTGTAGACATATTGGCCCAGATTTTGTGGTCAGTGGCAAAGTGACGGCGCTGCCCACAAAATTTTAGCGGGCTCTGTGACGCCGATTTTACCTTTTCTGCGTCAGTTTCATTCTGGTGCCATCTATAGGGATTCTCTGGCGTCCAGCAACAGTGATGTCACCAAGCAGGCGAAGCAGCCAATCACATTGAAAAATTCTCAGACAGCAAACCTTGAAGTAAAAAGCAGGTTTTATCATTCACTTTTTAAAATAATTTTACAGAAAGCGAAATAAAAATTGGGACATACACATGGGATTAAGGTAGAAACAGAAATATCATAAAGTTTAAAAAAAAAAAAAAAAAAAATTTTTTTAAATTAAAATTCGATGTAATTTTTATTATGGAATGGAGGAAATAGACTTCACTATATAAAATTAGATAGGGCCAGAGAGGTTGTTCAGTAATTATGACTTAGTACGCCATTAAAAACTCAGTTACACCTCATTCAATAAGGCGTAACTTTTTCGAGGGTTTTTACAGCTAGAATAGAGCATAAGAAGTTGAAGTTCATGTCAATTCAGTGATTTCTATTTGATTCCATCTGCCAGGAGTGTAACAGCGCACCCTTTGCAGGAGCAAGGTATCACTGACAGCAGCTTCCGAATTTCCACGTTTAACTGCGCATGTGCAGACTCCAGAAGTTGCTGTTGGCTTTACACAGTAATGACGGCGACCGTTAACCGTTTCGCCGTCATTACAACCGCAAATTCCGGGCCATTGGTCCAGGTCCTAACGTATGGCTGGATGTATTCCTGGAGGTTTCATCACATGACTTCCTTCCTTCAACTGCCCCGCCCCATGCTCTCCCCATTGGTCGCCCAACATGTCCAGTCTCACGGCACAAAGCCTTCCCATGCCAACTGGAAAGCGAGCAGACTCTTTAATACCCGATTGGATGATTCTTGACTGTCAGTCAAACAGCCTGTTCCTTCCCAATTTCAACATTTGTATAACTAATAAATGAAAGTGTTTGAAAGAAAATGAATTTTTTGAATGCCCCTATGATTTTTCTCCTGGGTTGCTCCTGACAGTGTCCTGGAGATTAATCTTCAATTTCAGGAGACTCCAGGATAATCCTGGAGGGTTGGCAACCCTACCCTAATGGCGTAAAATATCCTGAACTACCTGTTTATGGTCTTTAGTGTGCAATTGGAATTCTACCATGTCAAATATCTGTTTCTGGAATCTTTCTCTCTCACTGTTTAAATAAGGTGCCTCTCAGTGCCAGAAAGCATTCTATTTACTCCACAGATCCAGTGCATTATAGTGACACTTTCTGGACCTCCTACCTGTGGCGTTTCCTACCTCAGAATGCTAGCACTAATAAAATGGCTTTGCTATTGGCTTGTAAATGTACTTTTTTTTTGCTTCCAGGTTCACCCTTCTCTTCTCCCATGGGAATGCAGTGGATTTGGGTCAGATGAGTAGCTTCTACATCGGTCTAGGCACCAGAATCAACTGTAACATCTTCTCCTATGACTACTCAGGGTATGGAGTCAGCAATGGAAAACCTTCTGAGAAGAACCTGTATGCTGATATTGATGCTGCTTGGCAGGCGTTGAGGACCAGGTATGTTTTATCAGACATTTTACTAAACATTGAAGGAGCTCATTACTTATGTTAAAATTTCTCATCTTACTGTATGTTTTGCTAATTGCTTTGTAAATTATAAAGTTCATTAAGGTGCTGGCATATTTGGCGGATACAATGCTGGTGACTGTAGAACATGTGAAGTATAATCCGTGAGTGATAGTGTTGAAATACCTGAATCTTCAGTTAATTCAGAATTGTCTATATTTTTGAATGGGTCTTGTTTTTATAGTGGTTTTGAGTGATACCCAGCAATGCTTTAGGATGTGGAATAGAGTATAGATTATAGTGTTGCTATGCTAAAATTCCCAATAGTGTAGAGTCTTGCACATGCCGAGTGGATATTATTTTGACTATCACGATCATGCTCTTATCACAATATTGTGTAATGTTTTTTATCATAAGATTTGGTGTTAGCCATGCATATTAAGGCAGGAAGTTCCAGGACAGATTCTATTCTTGACATGGTCCATATGGAAATCTATTTCAGGTGGTCAGGAATAGGAAGGAGAGAGAGAGAGAAAGAAAGAACTTGCATTTATTTAGCACCTCATCGTGTCTTCAGGATGTCCCAAAGATCTCTTCAACCAGAGAATTACTTCATGAAGTGTAGGCAACGTTGTTACATGGTTAAACAAAGCAGCCAATTTGCACACCGCAAAGTCCCACAAACAGCAACTGAATTGAATGACCAGATAATCTGTTTTTGGTGGTGTTTGTCGAGGAGTGTTGGCCAGGACACTGAGATAGCTCCCTGCTCTTCTTTGATTAGTATCATGGAATCTTTTATATCCATCTGAACAGGCACACCCATTCGATAGACGGCACCTTGGTGTTACATTGAAGGGTTAGTCTAGATTATGTGCTCAAATCTGTAGTGGGACTTGAACGCATGACCTGCTGCCTCAAGTAAGAGTGCTGCTATCACAATTTTGGGGTTTTTGCGCTAGATATTTTCTCATATTCGGCATCACTGGGCTCTCTCTCAGCAGACCTTGCATCCTATAATTCAGTGCATATTTTACCATAAAATATCTAATTAAACAATAACCCAGGGATTGGAACAGAGACCCTTGGTCCATATACTAGCTACTGAAATATTGCAAATGCCATCATTTGCGTTCCTGTCTCGTTACAGAAGGTGGACTGAAAAGCACTCAACAAGCCGGCACAGCTTCAAACTGACAATTGGTTTATTTTACATAAATGAACAGTATATAGTTTTCACAGTGACAACATTCAATTTGTCTACACGCCTTGGTTATGAAAATAATAAAGTCACAACTTACTAATTCCATAAATGTAGGTTCACTTCTCTAACTAAGCTATTCAAAGTTTAAATGCAGGAAACTTTCTGCTGCTGCTGACGGCTAACCTCACAGCTCTCTCAGTGTCGGGGGGATGGAGAGAGAGAGAGAGAGAGAGAGAGAGAGACTTCTCTGTCCCCTGCTTTAAGCCTGTGTGTAATAATATACCTTTCATAATTAATTAACTCACAATGGATATTCCTCAAACATTGACTGAAGACAAAGGAGACTGATTTATTGATGGCCCAAGAGCAGTCTCAATCTTACCGTATCAGTTGGAATTGATGGAAAGTTAAAAGAAATCTTAATTGCCCTTCCTGTGTCTCCCCATTTGTCGTGGTTTATGAAATTTAGACATGTTCAAGTGAGAGGAGTAAGTTTCTCACTTGTTATATTACCAGTTTGTGCTGTGTTCACCTGGTACTCAGATTGGCAGTGTAACATCAAGATGTACTCCTTCCTCTGGAATCGATGACTTGGTTACATTTCATGACGGTGCGTTCACTTCACAACCCCCATCACAAACCGCTAGCCTAACACAAATTGAATAATCTTCGGTGAGCTTACCTACCATCTACATTTTAGTGTCGTTACCACTTGGGCCATAGGCTTATGATTGCAACTAATTTGAATGTGTATTCGATAGGGGAAGTATGCCACACGCACTGAGCAGTGCGATTTCACCTAACACTTGCGTGCCAACGGGGGATAGTGAGGTGGTATCTTTAATACCTCCCCTCTGACCGTCATGGTGCCAGTTCAGTTATGCTGCTGATTGCATTAATTGTGACCCTTGATGGATCCACTGTCTCCAATTGTAATCCCGTCTCATCTAATATAGTTCAATTGGAATTGAAGTGTGCTGTAACAATAATCAATCACTGGATGAGCTGTTCTCTTGTGTAGCGTCCATGGATCCTATGAAGTGTAAATCCTGTGTTTCTAACAAAGTACAAAGGCGCTGATCTGCAGTTCAAAAGTGTTGTCACATCTCAAAGGGCAGGTGGATTGGAAGACCATTAATTAAAGTGACAATTGTTTGCTTTTTTTAGAAACTAATTCCAATTATTTGGTTACTGTTATTAACCTGTGATTCTGAAATCTTGCTGTGAAAGTACATGATGTCATTATGCTGTGTGTTTATTTTAGTTGAACATCCAATTTGTAACTATCGACTTTGGCTGTGAAACTGACTGGGTGACATAGTCCCAGGGCATCTCTGACTGTATCCACTTCTTTCTGTATGTTAAACGGCATAAAGACATGGTGTAGTAAATGTAAGCTAACAAAAACTGATGCCTCACACCCAAAAGCCTGCAATCAGAAATAGCCATTAGGCCTATAAAGGCCCTTTCTACAGTACACGCATGACTACTACTATGACCTGTTTCTCCCCTTCCCCCATGTACTTCGCCACCATCGCCAAAGATCTCGTACTCTCTTCCTAACACCTATGTAAGTCAAACTGATTAAAATCTCTAACCTTGAACCCCCTTTCTTTACAGGTATTTCTCCGGTTCCTTTTTAAAGTATCAGCTGACTCAAAAATAAGCTACTTTTCCTGTTATAAAGCACATATTGGAAGGTTTTCATTGTGCACCAGCTGCTGCTAAACCGTAAATATGTTCCTTATAAATGTGATTATTTATTTTGCTACACCCAATGTACAGAGGAAAATGCCCCCTGAGGTGTTTGTGCATACACAATATAGCAGTTTCTTCTAAACTCACTCTTCTCTAGCCAGTCCCCATGCAACAAAATAGGTAAAACTACGAGAGCCATGCGCGGGCAATGGCAGCTCTGTGCCTTCCCCTCCCATCTGTCTGCTCTGAAATCTATTTGTAGGTTAAACAAAAATATCAACTTGAAAGTGTACTCTACCAATTTTGAGACCCGTTTCCAGTACTAAATGTGGTGTCTGTCACAGATGCTGCTACGAGGATCTGACTGTTCCACTGATCTGCCTGTTCCAGATATCTGATATCAAAAGCGATTACAGGGCCAATCTTCCATCCAGCTACCAGGGACACTGTTACCAGTGTTGCATAATATGATGACTTGGTTGTTATGTTAGTGGTGTCATTTTTAATGATTTCATTTATTCCTTTCCAGTCTCAGGTGAGGTAAAGTTTCATCTTTCCAGATTAATAGCCATTCCTTCAGCTATTGCCCAGAGTTCAGAGCACTCTTGTTTAACTTTCCATTCACATGTCACAGTGTGAACAATCTTTGTTTTTCTACTTACTGATATAGTCAATTGGAAAAATAAAAGTTCCTTTTTTTAAATTTGGGGTTTGTAAATGTTCTCTGATTTTCTTCCTCGTCCCTGTGCTCGCTGATCTACATTGGCTCCCGGTCCAGCAACACCTCAATTTTTAAAATTCTCATCCTTGTTTTCAAATCCCTCCATGGCCTTGCCCCTCCCTATCTCTGTAACCTCCTACAACCCTCCGAGATCTCTGCGCTCATCCAATTCTGACCTCTTGTGTATCCCCGATTTTTAATTGCTCCACCATTGGCAGCCGTGTCTTCAGCTGCCAAGGCCCTAGGCTCTGGAATTCTCTCACCAAGCCTCTCCACCTCTCTCTCCTTTTAAGACACTCCTTAAAACCTACCTCTTTGGCCAGGCTTTTGGTCACCTATCCGAATAGCTCCTTATGTGGCTTGGTATCAAATTTTGTTTGATAACGGTCCTGTGAAGCGCCTTGGATGTTTTACTATGTTGAAGGTGCTATATACATGTTGTGGTTGTCCTCTTCCCTTGGTACTGTATCTTCAGGTGAGAAAGTGGGACAGTCCAAACCGTAGACGCCTCCGTAGTTACTGGCATTAGACTCAAATTGATGCACCAAAATGATGTGTGAAAGGATGCTTTCTGTCGCCCTCTCGGAGATGACCTGGAAACCTGAAGAAGTGGCATCTGAGCTGCGGTCTCTTGAGGGCCACTAATCCACTTTTCTGTACATCATCTGATACTGTTTGTACGGTGAGGCCAGATGTTTAAAGTATGGTAGATGGAGAATGGGGCTGATATGGCACTGCTCAGTTATCCTGAAACTTCCACTGCCATCAGACAGAAGATACTTTAATCTCATTAGGCCTTGAATCAAACATGGAAGTGAGAGGTGAAGGGAAATATTAGAATTCACTTCATCACCCAGCCCTGTAATGTTTATCTTTTAGTATGATGACGATGCACATTTATAGAGACACCATTTTGTTTCTGTTTTCTGACATTGGTGATGGAAGGAAAGCATCAGTATGTTTTTGCTATCAAAAAATTGCAATTGTTGTTTACAGGCAAAACTCTTGCTGCCTGCAGCAAGGTGCTGTTTCCCTACACCTTTCCCCCTCATTGATTCCAGTGGGATAAAACCTGTGTAGCTTTGAGTGGATTTGAAAGTGACTCCTTGCTACATAAAATAATTACTCAATCAGCTAGACACGTACTCGCTGTCTGCTCTGCGAGTGGAAAATAATTATCAAATTGACTGGTGCAATCGGAGTTCAAAGGCACACCTGTCAACTCTCTCTGTTCACATTATCCTTACCTGTGACTAATTATCTTGTGAAAGATTATGAATTGATTAAATTAGCCTAAGTGTCCCTAAGGAACAGCAACTGTTCCGTTCTCTCCCCACAAGAACCACAGTGAACCCTTTTCATATTGTGTAACCTGGCATTTTAAATGCAACGAAGGCGCTGCTTTACACAACAGTGTTCCCTTTCTTTTATGGCATGTGCAGCTCACTTTGCAGGAATCCCTCAACCGGAAGACTTTGCAGTGCGGCAGTTGTTCACTTACAAACAAGCCTGTGCTAATAGGTTGTAGACATTGTATAATGTAGCCAGCATGGATTACTTTGACCAGGTTTGTGGGGGGGGGGCGCGTTAGGGCGAGGGTATACAACCTGACAAAATGTCTTGCCATGCCCATGAAATCAGTTCATAGCAGTGTGACCCACAGGTAAAAGTGGACATTTAAGGCAAGGAAAGGGTGAAAACTGTCATACCTCCACCCTCCCATGTCACTCATATGTGGTTGAGTCTTCGTTGTTGGTATAATGAAGGAGAACCTTGTGTGAGAAAGTGGCATTATTTTCGGCATATGCGTATGTCAGACAGTATTTGTTATATCAGTTGTACCATCACACAAAAGTGAGGTCTTTCATCGTTGTTGGGGGGCGGGCGGGGGGGGGGGGGGGGTGGAGCATGGTGGAGGAGGTAGAGAGGCAGCATGTGAAACTAGAAGACAAAGGGGTTTGAAAAAACAGTGTCTCGTCACTTACGGTGTTTTCATTTTAATGTAAAGGTGCACCTACTGGTGTGGTACTGAGCATACAGACTAGGAAGGCCCCACATTCGATCCCTTGTTGGTGCTAAGTTATCTTGTGTCAGCTGAGACACTGGTTTGGCATTACAATTGCCTTCAACATGCCTGGACTAGGCAGGGGAATAAAATCAGGCAGGGTTCCAGTCTGCATTGCTTCCAGTGACGTGCTAGAAAGTGCATGCGTGTGGACTTCGATGAGGACAACATCAGGATTAGTTGATAACATTAGGCCACGAATTTAAATCCTACTGCCGGGCAAGGAGCCAGTTAAAATGAGGGTAACGACTTGCCCCTCCGATCCCGCTGCCTTCCCGCCGTGTCCCGATGCTAACCTGCTCTTTTGAGCAGGGAACCGTGACCCAAGGTGGTCTAGGGCCCGATCTGCTATTTTAGTCTGAGGCCTGAGCAGGGCAGCAGTGACTGCTTCCCTGCCAGGCCAAACCTACCAGAAGGTGTGCGACAGCGCAAAATCATAGAGCAGAAACTGATAGCCAAGTTCCGCACTCATGAGGATGGCCTCAATCGCGATATCGGGTTCATGTCACGATACAGAACGTGACTTGACATCATGGCCGGTCTTCCCAGGTGTTTTTTTTTAAAAAGACTAACACAAGAACACAAATTGACAGGATATGCAGCCAGCAGGTGGTTTGACATGTTGGACCCCCTGGGACACATCTCATTGTCTTGGCTGTGCTCTTTGTTGTAGGGAATAATGTGAATAGATTTTGTCTGGGTTTAAATTGTGAATTCTGGGAGATTCTCTCATTGCTAACTTACCTGACGAAGGAGCGAACTGCTTCGAAAGCTTGTAAAATTAAATAAATCTGTTGGACTATAACCTGGTGTTGTGCGACTTCTCATTTTTACCAGAAGGTGGATCTTGACCAGTGGAGGTCCAGAAGGTAAGTCTTTCCATTTTTATTTTAGGTTTCCTTGTGAGCCAGGGGGAGGAGAGGAGCCTTTGTCACTGACACCTGACCCCTCTTTCCACTTACCTAAATGTCAGAGGCCGATCCCGCAGGTCCCTGGCTGTAGCATCCTGATGCCGATTTTCCACTCCCGCTCGTCGGTTGGGTAATGCATGTAGCCGAGTTCGGGTGGGGCTCCGGTGAAAGTGATGGTCTATGTCCACGGATTTCCCGGCAGCACCTCCCGCTTCATGGCTCGCGAGCATCCTACCCCATTAAAATCGGGGCCTCTGTGTAATGTTACTTCCTGGATAATACAGCATTTTCAGTGTGTTGGCTGTACACATTTTCATTTTACAGCTAACAGTGTATTTGCGATGTCCTGTGTTTGTCTGAACTTGTTTACCTGATTTATTGTGTCTCCAAATGCTTTTGGGAAACTTAATCCCTTTGGTTTCCTCGTTTTCACTCTTAATCTACCAGCCCTGTTTGCTCTCGTTAATCTATGCTTTCTCTTTATCAATGCAATGCGATGCTCTTCGATATGAGGGGTCAAATATAAATGCACGTGGTTGCTCAACTAGAAAAAATTGTCAGCAGTTGTGCGGAGCTGAGCTTCCGACCTATTATCCTCTCCATCACCAAGGCAGCCTACTTCCACCTCCATAATATCCGTCTACATCCCTGCCTCAGCCCACCTGCTGCTGAAACCCACATCCATGCTTTTCCCTCCAGACTCGACTATTCTAATGCTCTCCTGGCCGGCCTTCAACCTTCCACCCTCCATTAACTTCAGCTCATCCAAAATTCTGCTGCCCATATCCTAACTCCCACCAAGTCCCGTTCACCCGTCGCCCCATGCTTGCTGACCTACAATGGCTCCGGGTCTTGCAAATCCTCATTTTTAAAATTTTCATTGTTGTGTTTGCCTCGCATTCTCCCTATCTCTGTAACCTCCTCCGAGATCTCTGCGCTCCTCCAATTCTGGGCGCTCGTGCATCCCACCATTGGCAGCCGTGTCTTCAGCTGCCTTGACCCTAAGCTCTGGAATTCCCTCCTGAAACCTTTCCGCCTCTCTACCTCTCCTTTTAAGAAGCTCCTTAAAACCTACCTCTTTCACTAAGCTTTTGGTCACCTGTCCGAATATCTCTTTGTGGCTCGGTGTCAAATTTTGTCTGAACACTCGTGGGATGTTTTACTATGTTAATGGAGCTATATAAATGCAAGTTGTTGTTGTAGGTCAGTCTGGCTGTAGGATTGTGTTGATTCTGTGAGGAGGGATGTGCAAGCCACGGTTGGCTGTTGAAATGTCAGCCTCTTCAGTGAGCAGGAGGTGTGCAAAGGTCAGTGCTGTGGGTTTTATCCAATGTAAAAAGATGACATCCTGATGAAATGGGCCCAGGAGTTCCTGGTAATTTATTCCTCAGTGGTAGAGGAAAAACATTACAAGTGCATAGCAGGTAGAAGCGTCTGTATAAAAGCGGCAGCGTTAGCAAAATGGAGATGGAAATAGAAAGCGTAATTTAAAAAATTCAAAACAGAAAAATGAAAGTTTGCATTGGAATTATATATCTTTTCTGGGCAGATGTATGGTGGAACCCGCAGAAATAGTTCTTACTAAGCAAACCTTCGCTTCGACTTTTAGGAAGAAATGATTCCACCCACATATCTCCAGATAGCTGAGAAACTGTTCTAGGTGTGACAGTAGCTGCTGAAAGTGACTTGTGAAATCGAACACAAAGCCGTGAAATGTAGGAATGTGGTAAAGTGTGCAGCGCTCAGCCCCTTTGTTTAAATAAGATTAACATTGCATGTGTGGTTGTAAATGTTAAATATTCAAATTTTTAATATTGTCACTATAATGAAGGGGTGGGTCTGGATAAATGGAGTATGAAAAGGCTGGCTGTTCTGCATTAATCTGAATCCTTTTCTTGAGAAAACTCTGCTCCACCCCTGTTTACTTTCTGATGTATTTAAAGCAGCATCCCCTCCCCCAAGTTCTCCTCACCTGAAAGCCCTGACTCTCGTTGGAGTATGATTCAACGGGAGCCTGCTGTCCTCTGCCACCATATCCAAGTGCCCATTCACGTGCAACTGAAGATATCAGAAGACTGTTCGATTGTGGTGAGGGGGGCTTATCGTCACCCAACATCTGCGCACATGCATTTTTCAGCAGGAATCACCAGATAGCGATCCTGGCTGGTTGCTTTACCCCTCCCTAACCATGGCGCACTGAAGCCAATTGCAGCACTCTCGAGCGCTGAGTCCAGCTAACTCAGCCAAGACTGTGGTTAAATTCCAAACTGAGCAATACATTTGCCAGCTGAGCCTTTGGGGACTTTGCCTCCTGTTGATAAATGTGCAGTGCAGTTTTTATCATTTGATTGGGAAACCATTATTGATTTGCTTGTATATGATGTCATTGCAATGGGAACAACCATCTTTTCCAGCAAGCTCAAAATAGCAATGATCCTTCTTTAGAATGTTATAGCATGGTATAAAAGTCTGTTTTATACAGGACAAAGTTTAGTAGATTGTATACAATTTAATCCTGATGAATGCCTGGCTATGTAATTTGCTAGAACAAAGCAATGCTATAATTGAACCAGGGTTTCTGTGCATGGTATATCTGAAACTTGCATATTTTTGTACCACTCTGTTCATTTAATGATTGAAGCTAAAGATTCTTCTTGACTGAAGTAACAAAAGCACATCAAACCTCTTAAATGGGCGTTTCATTTAAAATTCAATGGAAAATAAATAAATATTTTACAAATTTAAGCAGTTCTTATGCACAAACGGAGGTCAAGTTCAGCACATGAGGACTAGGACTGTAAAAATGGCATAAGGTTTAGGGTCAAGGCTGCAGTTATAAAAGCACATAGGGCACTACCCAATACTGGCATGCTTTTCTATTCCAAAGTCTGCTGCTTATCAGGCAATCATGTACAGAAACAGAAAGTCTCATGTTGCTATGACACCAGCTCATTGAAACTGAAGACTTTGCTTTCCACAGGAAGATCTAGCAGAATGCTGCCTGCCTGTGGGGCACTGTGTGGCATTTGGGTTTTGTTTTATATGACTGGATTTCCTCTGCTAGGACTGGTTGTGCTGCCACAAATAGGGCAGGATAGTGGCAGAAAATGCACGCAGATCGCGTGGCAACACCCATCGCCCCGTTCCAAATCCGACCGCTATTTTTCTCTCCAGTCTCACCTGGGAAGGACATTAGCTGCCTTTTTCTCACCTGCTGTATGTAAATGATGACGGGGAGGCAGAGGCTGGCAAGCTACCCAACTTTCCTTGCTTTCTACCTGTGCCCCCATTGCCTCAGGGCCTCCAGTCGACGACGGGTGACTGTCATCTCTGGGACAGTAGCAGAAGTCCTGCAGGTGAACTTTATGGAGGGAGAGGGTGTAGTAGTAGTAGTAGGCATTTCTCCTTTCTCTCTATCCTCATCTCTCCCTCCCCGCCCCCCCCACAGCCCCAAAACCTTAGGCCTTGGTTCAGTCTGCAGCCTAACCTGAAAATTGCGCTCTTATCATCAGGGCTCTGTGTCCCCTTTAAACTGGGTGCTCTTTGGCTGCTGCAGCACCACTGCATCTGTCTCTCCGTGCAGAGGCAGGCGCCCTCTTGGTGACAAAGTTCTAGCGGGGTGTCCTCCCTGCATATTTCGCTGAGCACGGGATCATGCTTAGCTCTGATAACCTTCACAGTCAGTTAGCCACCCACAACTGTCTAGGGTCATGCATGAAAAATGGCGATTTCGGGGAAGTACGTGTGGGTGACTGGCAGTTATTGCGCTGTACGCCAGGAAAAGCCAGTGCCTTCAGGAGATGGGGAGAGCTGACTTTCCAAAGACATTTGGTTGTTAACAGATGTGTAGTTCAGTTCGGTATCGTGTGATATCAGCAGCAGCAGCTGGAGGAAAAAGAACAGCTCTGAATTAGACCACAACATTTGAACTAATGCGCTGATTATAGATGGCATGCTGTTGAAATGTGGAATGATTTAAATTAGGAGCCAGATTGTTTGGCCTTTTTATATTGAGGTCAAAGTCTGTGCTAAAAACTTGTGATACTGCAATAAGATGACGTATTGCTTGAGTGCAGGGCACGAGACAGCACAGGATAAGGGCAGGGCTCCAATAATTCTATTTGTGTTGGCGCTGGTGCAGCACTAACAGCTGTCATGTGCACCACAGCACTAAAACTGTTCAGTTCAGCAACACAGTCTGCTTTGTTATTTCTTTTCCCTCTTAATTTCTCTCTTGAGATGCTGACTCCTTGCTAGGATACAGTTCCACTGTTACTGGCAGTCATCCAGCACTTAGCACAAGTGGTTGATTCCCCCCCCCACCCCTGTCATTTCCTACCAGTTTTCTCCCCTCCCTTTCCTCCTCGTCTGAGGGCGATGACTCTGGTATCAGTGCTAATGGAATCATATCCCAGCAATCATGTCCACACACTTGTTTTCCAAAAGATATTTGTAGATTGCAGTTAGGAGTGGGCTGGGAACCCAAGCTGAGTTTGCTTGTCCCGCTCTCTAGCCTAGGTAGTGCCCTCAGCACAAACCAGGGATGGATCATCTGGTCTCTTGGGCTCAGCACCACACCAGACAGTTCTTTTAGACGCTTAACCATCAGGACAGTCTGTTCTGTCATTTCAGTACCATTTATTAAAAAAAAAGGTGACAGCCAAGTGGTTACGCAGCTGCTCCCAGGCCTTCACCTCTGCCCCTACGTCTAACTGTTCACTAGGCAGTGTGTGTGAATGCGTCCTGATCATTGGTGCATGGAATTGAGGCATGGTGAAAGATGCAAGAAAATCCATCCTGGTTGACTCGTGTGCTCCAATTTATTTCCACCCCTCATTGTGGGAGATACCTTTTCTCTGTACTCCGCTTCTCCCAAGAGCCTGGCCACTATCTGGAATTAGCCATGTGAGGAATCATTGATACAAACTTGAATTCTCCTACACTCCTGGCCCATTAGAACACCAAAATGGCTGAACCACCAGAATAGCTACTTAAATGTTTAAATCTTGAATTTAATGGTCTCTAGGTGAGTACATATGCTGCTATGGTGGGGCACATGTATTCCTCCTGACAACGAGCTGGGCATAAAAGTTTCTTTGGGATATATCTGCATCTGGTTTCTTGTTGCGTGCCGCCTTGTAGCTGTTGAATAGCGAGAGGCATATCCATGCCATTTCTGGGCCTTTCAATACAACAAACTGCTCTTCCAATTATTATCTGCTCCCTCTTTCCCCATGACCAGTCCTTGAACTAGATAAATCAATGGCCCGGATTTTGCAGTCAGTGGCGAAGTGAAGGTGCTCACTGCTGCCCTCGAAGAAAGCTGCCCACAAAGATCTAGCAATCTCTGTGGCGTCGATTTCACCTCTCCTGATGATAATTTGAATCTGGCACCAAGTCTAGGGGATCTCCAGCATCCAGCAACGGTGATGTCATCAAGCTGGCTAAGCAGCCAATCACATTGAAGAATTTCACAGACGGAAAACCAGGAAGTAAAATGCACTGATTTTCCTTCACTTTTTTTTTAAATCATTTTACAGAGAGCAAAATAAAGATTAAGACATACACATGGGATTAAGGTGGAAGCTGAAATGTCAAACTTTAAAAAAATTTTTAATTAAAAACCATGGGATATTTTATCATAATGGAAAAATTTGACATTCCACAAATATAAAATTAGTTTTTCAGGGCCAGAACAGTTGTTCAGCAGTAGTTTTGACTTAGTACGCCGTTAAAAACCCAGTTACACCTCATTGAACAAGGCTTAACTTTTTCTGGGGTTTCTAACAGCGATATTACAGCGTAAAAAGGGGAAGTTCTGGTCCATTCAGTGATTTCAATTGATTGCCGACTTACGGGGAGTTCAACAGCGCGCCCTGTGGAGCATCAGGGAATGACTGACATCAACTTTTGGATTTCCGCGTTTAACTGCGTGTCCGGAAGCCAGAAATTGCTTTGTTTCACAGTTGTAATGATGGCGAACCCTGACAGTTTTGCCGTCATTACAACCGCAAAATCCGGGCCTTTACTTTTCCTGAAGACTCAATCATTTAAGAATTTTATTTCACTGCGTTGGAAAGGGTGAGTATAAGTTCTTGCTGTTCTCATTAGAAAATTTTAGTTCGAAAAATGTTGTCATTTTACAGCTCAGTGTTCTTGACACACACAAAAGCTTGCTGCTGTTATAACATTCTGTCTGTTACAAGGGAACTGGACTCTGGCTCCCAACTCTAAAGCTTTAAGAAAATATAGTATTCTGGTTGAATTGAATAAGTGCATTGTGATTGGAAATAAAGTTGACCCTTTTTACACAGAGTTTACTGTCAACAGAACTGCTCTGGATGTCAGTTTTGACGATTGATTTCAGCATTCCATGTGATGGTGCAGGAGAAAAAGGGCCTCCATTATTTATTTTGGTCATCAGATTGGCGAATTTTGCCTACAGCCTCAGCAGTTAGATAAAGATTCATTGTCAAAAAAGCACGCACTGTTTTACGTCTTTTGTGGTGTCAACAAATTGTGAAATCCAGTTGCTGATCTGGTCAACAGATTCTCTTTGTGGCTGCCATTAATTGATGTAGCTTTTCCAGTGTGCACCTGATATCAGCAAGAGATTCCAAACTCAAGTCAACATCCCAAAAATTGTAGCCAAATGTTTTGATGCCATCAAAACTAGTCGACAGCAGATTGCCTCTGTGTAAATTGGTTGGAGTGAATGTGTATGCATTTTTATACTTGCTAGCAGATCTCCCGTCCGAGGATTACAAAAGGACAGGAGCATTATGCCATGTAACACACAATATATTCTACTGCTACTGAAGTCGACCTATGTGTAGTCTGGCCTATCCTTGTTAAGGCTGCAAGGCCTAATTGCTGTAAATGGGTGCATCCTGAGGTTGGGTTAATTCCAGTTAGGCACATCCTGAGGTCAACCTAAGGGTGACTGTAGTTTGACAGTTACTTGTACCCTAGCTCCTCCCCAAGTTCAGAAAAAACAGCAAGAACTGATGGGCATTTTTGTCTTAAATAACAAGATTTTGTTGCATCTGTAACAAAGAATGAATTGACATTTATATAGCACCATTCCAATCCTTAGGATGCCCCAAAGCATTTCACAGCCAGTGAATTACTTTTGAAGTATAGTCACTGTTAAGTAGGTAAATGTGACAGCCAATTTGCACACAGCACAGTCTCGTGGACAGGAATGAGGTAGATGATCAGATAGTCTGTTGTGGTGTTGGTTGAGGGATAAATGTTGGCCACATATTGGGAGTATTTCCTTGCTCTTTATAAAGTGCCATGTGATCTTTTATATCCATCTGAACAGTCAAGATGTTGCCATGGTTTAATGGCCCAGATTTTGCGGTCAGCAGCGAAGGGACGGCGCTTGCCGTTCTTCATGCTTACAGCTGCCCACAGATGTTTTGTGGGCTTTTGAGTGGCAATTTACGATTCTTGAGATCAATTCCAGCACAGCGCGCTCTACAGGGGTTCTGTGGCCTGTGTGAGCAGAGTAAGCAACAGCGTAGCTCTTCAACCAATCAGATTGAAGACTGCTCAATGAGGCACACAGAGTCTAAACCAGAAAGTATAAATTACAATATTTAATTCATTGTGAAACCATGTACAGAAAGCAAAATAAAGAGGAGGAAAGATAGATGGGATTAAGAGAACGAGATGAAAGAAAAAAGAAAAAAAAATATTTAAATTTTTTAAAAAATCTCCAACAATAATTAAATTCTGAAGGAATGAGACTCCACATTTGGAAAATTAAATTTTCAGTGCCAGAGAGGTGGTTTGGCAGTAATTAAGTGGGTTGTGCAGCAATTTCACACCCTTGCATGGATTTCAATGCCGAGTCTATCGGCAAGGTACCGGTATAGTGCAGCTTGTGAAGGAGCAGTGCAAATCGGACAGCAGCTTCTGGATTTCCGCGTTTAACTGCGCACGTGCGGAGTCCGGAAGCTGCTGTCCGATTTGCTCCATAATAACGGTGAGCGCTGATTAGCCTCACCGTTCTCCTTAACGCAAAATTTGGGCCATTGTCTCATCTAAAATACGACACCTCCCTTAGTACTGCACTGAAGTGGCAGCCTAGATTATATGCTCAAATTCCTGGAGTGGGGCTTAAACCCATGATAATATGCTGACTGAAATGTGATGGTCACGTGTTGAATGCAAGATCGTTTTAATGTACATAAATGATCTAGTTGATGATGAAGAGGACATAATCTGCCTGGAAATAGCAACACTGCTGGAATCTGGCAAATGGAGGGTGGGTTTGAAGGTTAATGGACTCGACCTTTAATCTCATTAGTAAAGTCGCCAAATCAACTTTTAACTTCCAAAAAATACACACATTCCAATGCTGATGAAATTAATTTCCTTTGAAAATATAGGAACGGGAAGAAATCACAGAATAAATATAGACTGCTGTAATTTCAGGGCAGGAAATCAAGGGAGCTGTTTGTTCAGTAACTTATAATAAGACACAAGGGAAACCTTTTAAATTCTGGAGGCAGTACAGAGAAGAGCTACAAGGCTGATGCCTAGTGCCAGAGAATTTGAATTATGAGGAAAGACCAGAAAAGCCCGGGCTCGTTAGCTTTGAAAAGAGATGACTGGGGGCCTCTTAAAACTAAATGAAATATTACACAGTATAGAGAAGGCAAAACCAGAACACTACTTCCAAGGTATGCCATGAAAGTAGGACAAGGGTGCACTGGTTCAAACTAGTGAAAGGTAAATTCAGGGCCTACGTCAGTAATTTCTTCTTCGTGCAAAAGTAGTCAGCATTTGGAATGGACTTCTGCTTTGGGTAATGGAGGGAAATGATTTGGAATTCGAGACCATTAAGTGCTGTGGTGAGAGCACTTTGGGCTTTTCTGGATGCATGAACCATGATGGGTCAATAGCCTTCCTCATCCATATCTATCTTGTGACCTTGCAGGTTGTGAAGTTTGTGCTGCATTGTCATAGAGTGTAGGAGTGTGCAGCTTCCGTAAGATGTTTTAACATTTAATAAATAGTGCTTGTTGCTAAAGATCAGACATTGTTTAGTGGTCTGTGCTGGTTTGTATCATTTGCCTCTCTGTGTCTTGAATATGATGAGATTTTTTAAGTGTCAGCTTGGCCCAGTGATAGCATTTTCACTTCTGGGCCAAAATGTCATTGGTTCTAGCCCAACTCCAAGGATCTAAGCATATAATCTAGGCTGACACTCGAGTGCTGCACTGTTGGAGGTGTGCTGTCTTTCGGGTGAGATGTTAAATTGGTGCCTGTCTGTGTGCACAGATGGATGTAAAGATCCCTTGGGACTGTTTGAAGAACAACCGTGGTGCTCTGGCTAACATTTATTCCTTAACCAGCGTCTGCCATAATACATAGCTGGTCATTTATCTCAATGCCGTTTGTGGGACCATAAAAAAAGACAAAATAAGAGAAAGCAAGACTTGCATTTATATAGTGCCTTTCACGACCACCAGACGCCCCAAAGCGCTTTACAGCCAATGAAGTACTTTTTGAAGTGGAGTCACTGTTGTAATGTAGGAAACGCGGCAACCAATTTGTGTACAGCAAGCTCCCACAAACTGCACTGTGATGATGACCAGATAATCTGTTTAGTGATGTTGATTGAGGGATAAATATTGGCCAGGACACCACGGATAACTCCCCTGCTCTTCTTCAAAATAGTGCAGCGGGATCTTTTATGCCCACCTGAGGGGGCAGACAGGGCTCAGTTTAACGTCTCATCCGAAAGACGGCACCTCTGACAGTGCAACACTCCCTCAGTACTGCACTGGAGTGTCCGCCTAGATTTTTGTGCTCAGTCTCTGCAGGAGGACTTGAAGCCATCACCTCAGAAGCAAGGGTGCTACCCACTAAGCCACAGCTGACGATGTGCAAATTGGATGCCATGTCTATCTTTTAAGAGTAACATTTTTTTGAACCGTAAGCCAATTTGTCTTTTTTCCACTAGAATTAGTTGTTGGATTTCTGATTGCACAGGTTAAATTTTAACTTTGGAGCATTGCGATCCATTTTATTGGCACCTTCAGCTATCTCTGTCCCAAAATCTGTTGCTGTACTGTCCTACAAGTAGAAGTGGCATTTTCCAACAGGAATTTTAACAAAAACATTGGCATGAGTAGAAAACAGGAAATCTCATTTTATACACCATGGATGGTTCTCACTGCTGTTGACACAGTTGAGCACATTAATTGTAAGCTTGGCTCACTGTGCAGAGGAATACTGCACTGTCAGAGGTGTCCTCTTTTTGAATGAGATGTTAAACCAAGGTCATGTCTGCCTGTTCAGATGGACATAAAAGAATCCATGGTACAATTTCAAGAAGAGTGGTGAATTTTCCTGGTGTCCTGGCCAACAATGATCCCACATTCAGTCCCACCAGAACAAATGAACTGCTCATTCACCTCATTGCAGTTTATGGGAACTTGCTGTGAACATATTGGCTACTATATGAACTTACAAATCAATATGACTACACTTCAAAAGTAATGACTTTGCCATGAAGCACTTTGGGACATCCTGAGGCCATGCAAGGTGCTATATAAATGCAAGTTCTTTCTTACTGCATCGCAGATTTACGTTTGATACTTTTTTTCAACTGCATCTGCTGTTGGATTGTATTCTGAATGCAGCAAAAATCAGTTGTAATGGGCGTTAATCTGAACCGCACTTGGTGCATGCAAATGCAGTACTAGATTAAAAAGGACAAATAGGCAGGAACTGTTTTGAGGTGATGGATGGAACCAGTTAGGCGATGACCCTCCCTCTCATGTGCTTGATTTCTTTTTCCTTACAGATATGGCATCAGTCCTGAAAACATTATATTGTATGGGCAGAGCATTGGTACCGTTCCGACCGTAGACTTGGCATCCCGGTATGAGTGTGCTGCCGTTATTCTGCACTCTCCTCTGACCTCAGGAATGCGGGTGGCGTTCCCAGACACCAAGAAAACATACTGCTTTGATGCATTCCCCAAGTAAGTGCACGTTGCTGTGGTTCAACTGGAGCTGGTCTGCCGGGCTGATTTCTTGTCAAATCCCGCACCCATCCTTGTCCCTTTACAGTGACAGGGACGAGCTGCCTTGTGTTATCGACAAAATGCATGTTTGGAAAGCAATAGTTATAGAAAATAAATCACTCGTGACAAGGCAAACATAACTAAGTATGCTGCAGATGGCCTAGTCTACTGGATATTGTGTGACCTCCATCTATATAATTATTAGAGTATATAGAGTAGATCATCGATGTTGGTAGTGAATTATAAAGCATAATTCAGTCAAGTATTGTCACGGAGTTATGAATATTAGCTGAACCACAAGACTGAAATATTGCCCCATTTACTAGTCGCCTTTTTTTTAAGTAACCTTAACTAGCATCTATCTTGTACCATTTTTGTTGCATATGTTGTGTAGCTGACTCTCAGATATTTTCTTTATAGTACAGAAGCTTTTCAAGCAGTAATATGCTGGAGCTTCCAGTGCTGTGAATCCTCTGCTGCCCCCCCCCCCCCCCCCCCCCCCCCCCCCAATCCCCATTTGCAGAATGGATTCCACAAAGCTGGCAACAGCATTGTGAATTGCGACTTTCTTTTCTGGTCACAGACATTTCCTGCTGGCTGGTGAAGCTTGCAGCAAGCAAAGTGGCGGCTGGCAGCAGCAGCTTTTTATATTTACCACGCTGACTAGCCCAAGTGTTTCTTCCATTGCTCCCACTGAAGTTGAGGCTATCGTTAGCGGCAACAATATAATATAAAGGTGTCATACAGGCAGCATGGTATGAATGAAAGGATGATAAAGATGACAGTGACACAGAGTACCTCAACTCCAGTGTCCTAATATCGCATTTCTAGATTGTCTTCCTGATATTGGATGACTTGGAAATAGAGACTCGTGGTGCATTTACATGCCACAGGTTTAGCATTGGTGTAAAGCCTATACTACTGACACTAAAGATAAACATGGAGTATAAATTGGGTGCCACGATCGAAACTGACTCCCTCTTCCAGGGAGTCTTGCGCCGCTTCATTATGGTATCCCGTTGGGCCCTGATACCAGATTAAGGCTGCATTTACCCTGTAACTGCAGCATTGGGGCATAGCCAAACCACTTTCTCCAAGTGCTACAGTTGTAGTGTGACTGCACCCTTATATAAACCAGTGGAAAGGGATGCAGAAAACCACAAAGTCTATCAGCTGTGGTTGCTTCTCGGCCTACAGGATTTAGCAACACTTCCCACACAAACGTAATACTGGTAAATCAGAGATGGAGCCTCCCACATCAAAGGCTGTTTCCAAGGCTGTGATTATAGAATTTTACGTTTGAAGTTTTCTTAAATTTTGCAAAAGATATGTGGCTCAGTAAATAATTCTGAGGACCAAAGGCAGTTGTAAGGGGATATTGTGGCCGATGGAATTCAATATTAGCAAACGTGAGGTGATACATTTTGGTTTTGTAAAAAGTAATTATTGTACTTTGGATAAAGACTGAGTGATGTGGGAGGTTTGAGTTCCACAAGACTTTAAAATCAACACCTGATAGATAAGGCTATTAAAAAAAAGAAGTAAAAGAAAATTATTGATTGAGTTTTGTAGCAAGAGGCATATAATATAATAGTTGCAATATAATGTTGAATGTATATAAATTCTTGGTGAGACCTCAATTGCAGTTTTGAGTTGCAACTATAGGAAGAATGTTGCGGCAATAGAGAGCATACAGCAAAGATTCATTAAGATGCTGCCTGGTATGAGGAAGTACAAATGCAAAGAGTGAGTCTCAAAATTGAAGCTATTTTCATTAGAAGAGTGGCGACAAATTGATAGAGGTGCTTAAAATTATGAAATGGTGGGAAAGACTAGATTAAAAACAGACTGTTTCCAGTGATTGAGGGGTCTAGGATGCGGGGACATGTATACAAGGTTAAACATAAGAGATTTTTGATTTAGCGCAGAGCAGGAGAAACATTTTGACACAGCTGGTTGTGAGGCTGTAGAATGCACTACCAGAGTTAGTAATTGAAACAGACGATGTCAACATTTAAGAATAGATTGTGGTATGGGCTGGTAATTGGTTGGAAGTGGGGATAAAGGGAACGTACTCTTATGGGCAGGATGTGACAAGTGGTGTTCCCCAGCGATCTGTACTGGGGCCTCAGTTTTTCACCATATATATCAATGACTTGGATGAAGGAAGAGAGAGTTGTATATCCATGTTTGCAGGTGACCCTAAGTTAGGAGGGCCAGTAAATAGTGTAGATGGGAGCAGGAAGTTGTAAAGGAACATAGACAGATTGAGTGAGTTGGCAAAACTATAGCAAATGGAGTTCAATGTGGGCGAGTGAGGTCAAGAAAGATAAATCAGTGTATTTTCTAAATGATGAGGAATTGTAGAGGAACAGAGATTTGGAAGTCTTAAGTACACAAAGCTAGTAGACAGGTACAAAAAGCAATCAAAAAGACTAATGGAATGTTGGCCTTTATCTCAAGGGGGCTGGAATACAAAGGGGAGGAGGTTATGCTTCCATTGTATAGAGTCCTGGTCAGACCCCATCTGGACACTGCATTCAGTTTTGGGCACCGTACCTCAGGAAGGATATATTGGCCTTGGATGGGTTGCATCGCAGATTTACCAGAATGATACCGGTGCTTAGAGGGTTAAATTAGGAGGACAGGTTGCATAAACTTGGCTTCTGTTCCCTTGAGTATAAAAGATTGAGAGGTAATCTGATCGAAGTGTTTTAAATGTTTAGAAGGATTTGATCGGGTAGCTATAAAGAAACCATTTCCTCTGCTGGGGGAATCCAAGAACAAGAGGACATAACCTTTAAATTTAGAGCTAGGCCATTTAGAAGTAAAATCAGGAAGCACTTCTTCACACAAAGGGTAGTAGAAATCTAGAACTCTCTTCCCCAAACCGCTGTGGATGCTAAGTCAATTGCAATTTTCAAGACTGAGATCAATGGATTTTTGTTAGATAAGGGTATCAAGGGATATGGAGCAAAGGCTGGAATCGGAGTTGAGGTACAAATCAGTTATGATCTGATTGAATGGCAGAACAGACGCGAGAGCCTGAATGGCTTACTCCTGTTCCTATTCGACAAGGTGGTTGAAGGAAAAGGGGAATAAAGGGATATGGAAACAGGGCAGGCACATGGGAGTAGGACGACTGCTCATGTGGAGGATAAACACTAACGTGGACTGGTTGGGCTGAACGGCCTGTCTCTGTGTTGTAATTTATATCTCTTCCAAATTCAATATTGGCCCAATAGTATTTGTCAAATCTTTTGGAGAGGAAAAAGTACCAGGAGAATCTAGCATTTTAATGCAACTTATATCAGTGTGTCTTGGATCGTAAAATAGTTACAGATGAGGAAAGCCACTCAGCCCCAACTTAATTCATCCATCCTGAGGGATCCTAAAGTCATTGCAGCATCCAATTGCTTCATAAATGGTGTGTGTGCGTGTCCCTTTGTCCTATTCTCTCAATTTAATTTAAAGTCATAAACCACATTTTCTATTTCCATGCCCTTAACTATCCTGCATACTGCTAAAAGACCACTTCACAGATGCCTCCTTTCCAAGTTTCTTCAGGTTTTTCTGCATAATTCAGGCCTTTGGCATTAGGAATCCGCCACGAAATGAGAAGATTTGTCAAAACCCTTTTCATGAAACTTACTGCCTCAACCCAGCAACAGCATTGAGTACACACTCATTGGAGGGGTATGTAGAATAGCACAGCTCTCTGGTGTTGTGCATCACACACATTTCTCGCGTACAAATGTCAATGAATGGTGAGACATGGGCTCTCCCTCCCCAAATTCTCATATGGTGGTTTCCCGATCTTAACCAGGCTGTCTGGAGCTGATACCAAGTAAAAGTCTGTTGTTTCCCTTCAATCAGTTTTTCCAACTTTGACCTGGATGGGGCAGAGAGAGCCCTTCTGTTGCATGCCTTGTATATCTGGACTCTGCAGCAACAGCTCAAAGAGCCATCGTAAAAAATGAGAGTCTCCGCTGCCACTGAAGCAACCAAGGTCAAGTCCTTTATATTTCCAAGAGCAGCGACAGTGGCAGAATCCAGCATTTTTCATCATAAAAGCTCCTTTTGATGGCTGCTTGTCTGGTGTAAGCAATCATCCTGTTTAATTAACAGTTTCAATGAGTTGTGCGTTTCTGGCAGCAGCAGCCTTGTGACCAGTGATTTAAGGAGCAGAGCCCAAAACCCCACCCTGCAAAGGATATTCAGAACTCTGATCTGTCATTAGAATAGATGCCAAGTGGAGCCAAGGCATTTCCTCCCTGAGGATAGCATCACAGATTGGTTACAGCACAGGAGGAGGCCATTCAGCCCGTCTAGCCCGTGCCGGCTCTCTGCAAGAGCACTTCAGCTAGTCCAACTCCCCCGCCCTTTTCCCCGTAGCCGTGCAATTTTTTTTCCTTCAGGTACTAATCCAATTCCCTTTTGAAAGTCAGATCCTAACCACTCGCTACATAAAAAAAGCCACGATTGAATCTGCCTCCACTACTCTTTCCAGGCAGTGCATTCCAGATCCTAACCACTTGCTGTGTAAAAAAGTTTTTCCTCATGTCGCCTTTGGTTCTTCTACCAATCGCCTTAAATCTGTGTCCTCTGATTCTCTACCCTTCTGCCAATGGGAACAATTTCTCTCTATCTACTCTGTCTAGACCCCTCATGATTTTGAACACTTCTATCAAATCTCCTCTTAACCTTCTCTTCTCTAAAGAGAACAACGCCAGCTTCTCCAGTCTATCCATGTAACTGAAGTCCCTCATCCCTGGAACCAGTCTTGTAAATCTTTTCTGTACCCTCTCTAAGGCCTTCACATCCTTCCTAAAGTGCAGTGCCCAGAATTGGACACCATACTCCAGTTGAGGTCGAACCAGTGTTTTATAAAGGTTCATCATAACTTCCTTGCTTTTGTACTCTATGCCACTACTTATGAAGCCCAGGATCCCGTATGCTTTTTTTAAACGCTTTTTCAACCGGCCCTGCCACCTTCAACGATTTGTACACATATATCCCCAGGTCTGTCTATTCATACACCCTCTTAAGGATTGTACCCTTTAGGTTTATATTGCCTCTCTTCATTCTTCCTACCAAAATGTATCACTTCGCACTTTTCTGCGTTAAATTTCATCTGCCACGTGTCCGCCCATTCCACCAGCCTGTCTCTGTCCTCCTTGAAGTCTATCACTATCCTCCTCACTGTTCACTATACTTTCAAGTTCTATGTCATCCGCAAATTTTGAAATTGTGCCCTGTGCACCCAAGTCCAAGTCATTAATATATATCAAGAAAAGCGGTGGTCCTAGTACCGACCCCTGGGGAACACCACTGTATACTTTCCTCCAGTCCGATAAACAATAGTTCACCACTACTCTCTGTTTCCTGTCACTTAGCCAATTTCGTATCCATGCTGCCACTGTCCCTTTTATTCCATGGGCTTCAACTTTGCTGGCAAGCCTATTATGTGGCACTTTATCAAACGCCTTTTGGAAATCCATGTACACTGCATTGCCCTCATCAACCCTCTGTTACCTCATCAAAAAACTCAATCAAGTTAGTTAAACACGATTTGCCTTTAACAAATCCGTGCTGGCTTTCCTTAATTAATCCAAGACGTCCCTGTCACATACATCCCAGTGCCCAGCTTAGGTGCAACATTGACAAGAGCACTGGGTGGGAACATGTCCTCAGTTTTTCATAGAATCAGAGTATGATACAGCACTGAAGGAGGCCATTCAGCCCATTGTGCCTATGTCAGCTCTTTGAAAGAGGTAGTCCCACATCCCTAAAAACTAAAAAGACCTCCTGATAGGACATGACTACAATCAACTATATTCCTTTTAAGAGTGTTTTATTAAACACAAAACATGCACACGTATTGTGTGGTACAAAAATACACACACACTGTGTAGTCTAAACCGACTAACAGGAAGCACAGGACTAACTGGCCCAGTCTGAAATCCTGTCTGACCTGCTTTTTCCCCACAGAAATAAACACCAGCATGTGACATCGCCAAGCACAGAAATCACTGTAGGCTGTTTAAAATTTGTGAAGAAATCACTTGTTCTGCATAATGACCATTTTGTTCTACATGTCTGTGAATATACTACTTAAGTCTACTTAAATACAATCACCTGATAAACCAAAGTTTTTTAAACTGTAGGCCTTTGTCTCCCAGGGGTCTGTGAAGTCATCAGATTTCCGTACTAATTTCTATTTGCCTACATAAAAACAGTCACTGCAGTTCATTGTATGTGAAGTACTTTGGGCATCTGGGGGAGACGAGATAAACGACTATATATAAATGCAAGCTTATCCTTATTTGTTGACTTACTGACACTTTGTCTGCGATTTCGCCAGCGGAGGCGGGATCGCGGCAGGAGAGGTGGTTAGTGGGTTCTGGTCCCGTTCCCGGCTGCATCTGCTCTGTGAAAAGGATTTTCCGTTAATGGGGCTTGTTAAGCCCGCCCTGCAGGGTTCCCGGCCAATTAAAAGGAAACGGGTCTGACGCGTCATCAGCCAGTTTCCTTAAAGGGACCATGGCCGTATTCATTTTGACAGTTGTGCTGTCCGTGTTCTGCAGCATTGAGGTGCTGCAAACACTGACGAGCACTGCACAAGGTGCACAGCTGCACCCAGGCTCTCCCATGACTCCCTCCATACAGCACGCATGGAGGTTCTCTTCCCTTCCAAGGGCGGAAGAGACCTCCCCTGGACACCAATGCAGCCTGGTTGCACATTGCACAGGAGGGCAAAAAGCACGGATGTCGTCAGGAGGACCAGGCTGCAGTGGCGCAAACCTTTCAATGATCTCAGTAGATCACGAAACATTACTGCAAAGCCACACTCAACCTCATCCTGCTGTGCCACTCATCACATCCTCATAACTCTGCATTCCTTACCCTACTCCTGCACATCCTTGCTCACACCAACTTACCTTGCACCTCCACCCATCCCTCTCTATCTACATTATCACTTCCCCACCTCACTAGCCACTCCTCACACTCACCCTCATCCTAGTGCAATCATACCAACTAACAACACAAGGGTAGGCACTTGGGTGTTTTATGCAATGTTCATGTAAAGTTTCTGTTAATGTGTTGTCAAACATTGAAATCTATATACTCAACACTATGCCTTATTGCACAGATCTGTGCTTACCTTTGGAAGTGTCTTAAATGAATTGCAGTGAATGGTGAGACATAACGGTATCCCCCGCAATGGTGATGAGTGTGAAAGGAATGGCTCGGTCATTGTAGGAATGCTTATGATGCAATGAAGCTCTCTCTCTGCCTAAGAGAGAGCGTTATGATGCTGGTATGGGGTGGTGGTAACGTGCACATGTGGCAGCCAGGGTGTACAGCATCAAGTGAAGTAAATCTGGCCATGGTGATGCCATCGCTGGCCTCCCGAGCAGCAATGTTGTCGGGAGCTGATGCCCTGTGTCCTGTGCAGCATCAGGTGATTGCGGAGAAGGTTGGTATTGTTGGTGTGACTGGTGATGTTGGTGTTAGGGCTGATCGTGGAGGGATTCAGAGGACCAAGGTGAGATTTTTTCCAAGGGCACCACCGATGTTGCTGGAATAGATGGCAGCTGAAGTTGAGATGACAGAAGCGATCTGTCAATGGTGAGAGAGCTTGCTCCAAGGAGGTGACAGTGGATAGAGTTTAATCCAAAAACTTCCAAACTGCATACAGCTCAAAAGTGTCTTCCAAGTCCTGAAGGCTCAAGCTTCTGACATTGGAAAGTGACCAGCTGTGAAATGGTAGCTTTCGTACCAGTTTTGCAGCTGTCGCCTATTCATAGCAATGGGGAGACATAGAGAACCCGACCTACTTACCTGGCGTGATCTCCGAACGACGTGAACCCCGTTAAAAATGTGGTAAAATGGGAAAAAGGCTGGCAAAATAGTGGTTAACAAGCAGTTAAGTATCTTAAATGCCTCCCCCGCCGCTTGATGTTGGGTCTGTTCTGAAATCGCAGACCCGACACTTTGGAAACTTACATGGAGGCGGGTTCGCAGCGGGTTCCCAACCTGCTGTCAATCATTTCAATTTTGACAGCGGGACCGCCTCCAAACCTGCACTCTGAGCGCTGGCAAAATTCAGCCCTTTATTTCTGTTGTATACTAATAAAAACATTTTCTGCAATGATAGCACTGTTACTCTTTCTCTTCAGAAGTTCAGACAGGGTGCCCGAGGCTGTCAGTATTTGCTAGAGATTCTCGGGAGTGTGTCATTACTTGCATAGTGACAGGGTTCCTGAAAATGTCAATATTTACAAGGATCCTGACAGAAATGCTTGAAATCTGCCATAATAAATGAATAGCCTCTCAACTTTCTGCTGTCTCCTGCTGGGCTCCCCTGACCACCTGCTGGGCTCCTCTGACCTGCTGCTGTCTCCTGCTGGGCTCCTCTGACCACCTGCTGGGCTCCTGCTGGGCTCCCCTGACCACCTGCTGGGCTCCTCTGACCTGTTGCCATCTCCTGCTGGGCTCCCCTGACTTGCTGCTGTCTCCTGCTGATACATACTCTGAATCCTAAAATTAAATTGGAAGCAGCATGTTAGCTCAGAGGCCGGAAGAAAATCACAAATGATTGGGATTAAATCGGAACAGCAATTGGCCTTGGCTGAGAGCTTCTACTGGCACGGGATTTGGAGGATGTGCCGGGAGATAACAGCAGATCAGGACAGTCATGTGGGGCAGCAGCAGGTTGGGAGAGTCAAACAGGAGCAAGTGGCACAGGGTGATTGTAAAATCCTGGAGCCAGTCCTTGCACCTACTCAGCACCAGGATTGCGCAGCCCAGCTATTTACGATGGGGCAGCGCTGCTCAAGGCTCTCCATGGCGGTATGGCATAAGCTCATTACGCTTGGGAAAATTATGGAGATGAGGGTTCAGGCTTCCCTCCCCATGGCATGGTTTTTCCCCCAAAGAAGTGATGTCACCACTCTGGTTAAAAAGTAAAAGTAGGTACATTTTGAACCTCACTTCCTGGACTTACACAGTGAGCTTTCTGAAAGGTATGTTAACTTGTTTTGAAAGTGACTGATTTTCTTTGTGTTGCTTTTGTTATACTTGGTTAGCTATATTCTTTTGTCCGGGTTCCCCTATTGTGGACTTTTTGATACTTTTTGTTATTTCCTTTTCTCACCTACCATTGTGGTGAGTTAACTCTATTTAAGCATTCTAGAGGATGAACGTTCCCCTGCGAATTCCTGTTGCCTTCCAGGGAGCTGGAGGATGAGGGGGAGTTTCATTAGAATGCACGGAGGCAGATTCGCTATTGTCCAAAGAATTGAGTCTCTAGTTAGAGATCTGTCTCTGCTGCCTTTGTTTCACCAGGAAGGCAGTCTCAGAACTTGCCATCTTCTGCAATCTAGGTACAAAATTCGGTCGTGACTGGAATGGCTCTGTCCATTGCTGTGAAAGTCACTGCTGCTTTGAGCTTCTCTGCATCCTTTCAAGCTGCTTGAGGACACCTGTTAGATAGAAACATAGAAAAATAGGAGCAGGAGTAGGCCATTCGGCCCTTCGAGCCTGCTCCGCCATTCAATATGATCATGGCTGATCCTCTATCTCAATACCATATTCCTGCTCTCTCCCCATACCCCTTGGTGCCTTTTGTGTCCAGAAATCTATCTATCTCTCCTGCATTGGAGATCAGCCAGTCTCCAATGCAGCACTGCAGACATCAGGTCCCTGGTATCTTGTTTGCCAGTGTGAATGACTTTATAACTTTTTCAACCAAAATCCTCCAGCAGCAAAAGAGGGCGCTGCACCTGTTGATGGTGGCTGGGTTCCCGAGAATCCATGTAGCCTTATCGGCTCCTTTTCACCAATGCTATAGCCTTCAGCTTATATGTGACCATTTGCGCCACAAGATGCAGGTGGGTGCGAGATCACCCGGAGTCCGCCACGAAACATTCAGCTTATGCCAGTCTATAGTGCCACTATTATTGAACAGAATATCTCAACTAGGTGTGGATGGATCCTGGATACCACAAGGCCTGCTCCATGTGAATTACCTGTGGGCTGTTATGTGTTTGCTAGCAGTCCCGCTGCATTTTATGCCTAATATTGAGTTTTCAGTTGCTGTGCTGTTTACCGACAGAATCCAGCTGGTTTGAACAGAAGCAATGGGCGAAATGGGAACATTGCCCGAAATCAAATGTTTTGGTGACAAACGAGCTATTCATTTACACATGGCGAGAAAGTCTGCTGTTCTGTTCAAGGAATAACCTATGTTCAGTACTGTGCTCTCTCGATTGGAATTACTAAGCATATTGTAGAGATAAAAGCCTGTCTTGCTATTAAATGCAATCTGAGTGAAAATACCACTGGACAGGGTTTCCCCCTCCCCCTCCACCCTAACTAACTATTTCCTTCAGACAAGTTGGGGTAGAGTAGGGGGTTTCCACCCTACATTGGACCTGTTACTAATAACCTGCAAGTACTTAATGCTGAAAATATGTGGGGGGAAAGGGGTGTGTTATGCTTCTCCTGATCAACATTCTGGCCTAGGCTGCCCAGCCCAGTCCACCAGATTCCCAGTGGATCTAGGGTGAATAGGGCTTGATGTGTGCTCTGGAAAATACATTGCTGCATCCCTGTATGCCTCTCACTTTCCCACAGGACAACCCCAACCATGTCACATACACCTGTCCAGACGTATGCAAAGCCTTCATGGTTTCTGCCATTTCCTCTGTTCCAGTGCTGGACACTAGGAGCAGTACTAATCCCTGGCGCCTAGCATTCCGATGTGGTCGGAGGAGGAGGAGGAGGTGGCTTCAGGCCAAATACAGAAGAGGAGCCTTTCTGAGCATTGCCATGCAGGGGCCCCAACCAAGAAAAAGAAAGATCTGCAGTTTTTAAAAAAAATAATGGCGGCTGCTGCTGCTTATTTTCACCTCCTGACTAGTGTAACACTAACAGAGGCCAGGGATGCCTGTCTCTTGTATGGTGGTGACCCTGGGGCCAGAACCACGACTGGATTCAGGAGGGTATAAGTGGGACGTGTGGAAATGCCCACCCGCCCACATCGGCCAGCACCGTGCCAGGCAGGAAGCCTAGACCTTGATGTCTAAACTTTCACCTGAAGAATGTTCATCTAGGTGAGGAAGCAAATGTGAACAGAATCAATGGAACCCAGCAAAAGTCAGCACCTTAAGAGGAGGAGAGAAAATTGGAAGAAATAAAGTTTGCTTCCCTCCACAAAAAATAAAATTACCCGGTCTGAATTGATCCTGTGATTATTCACACTGAATCAAGTAAAATATATTTTATTTTGATGCTGTAACTATTTGTTTACTACTTGTATTTTACAGCATTGATAAAATCTCCAAAATCACATCTCCTGTGTTGATCATCCACGGCACCGAGGACGAGGTGATCGATTTCTCCCACGGCCTGGCGTTGTATGAACGCTGCATGAAGGCAGTGGAGCCACTGTGGGTGGAAGGGGCCGGTCACAATGACATTGAACTGTACAGCCAGTACCTGGAACGGCTCCGAAAGTTTATCTCATACGAACTGGTCAATGTGCAACGGAATTGAATGGAACCAAGAACAAACATTTTGGAAAGTCTATTTTTTCAGGAGAACTTTGGATAGCATCGGAAACACAAACACAACCATGATGTTTTTTTAATTCACATTGGGTGCTAGTGCAGGTAAAGCAAAGAAGACAAATGTGATGCAGCGATTAGCCTTGAGAATATTGCTAATTATTTACAACCATAGTAAATTGTTAATTTTCTATTTGTATAAAAATTTGTAGGGATGAAACCAGAGTAAAGATGAACTTGTCCCTTTAAGAGGCAGGCCTTTTTATGTGATCTCTTTGGTCTTCTTGGCAAAGGAAAGAGCAGTACTATACTGTATTTTTGAACAGTTTAATTTCTTCACATTACGGTTATTCCTTGGGTAGCAGTTTTAAAATGGTAATCTTATGAAGAAAAGGAGGGAAGTGTTGCTGCAAACAATTGCCAAAAAGACCAAGGTAGCTGCATTACAAGACTCTGCTCTTAATGAGGCAAGTACACTCCATACTGTTTTCTCATCCCTTTAATACTGAGAATGTTAATCTGTCATATTGATATCAGCTTGTGATGTATCCTAGCCCCTCCCTTACTCCTATATGAGCTGCCATCTCTTGGCTCTATTTAAACATACACTGAGGAGTAGGGAGGATTTGGGGATATTGTATCCTGTCAGCAAGTTGCAGGTATTAAACTATTTGCCCTGTGACTTTTTGGTAACGCGAGTTAGAAATGGTACAGCTGAGCACCGTAGAATTGCATCTGTGTTGGAAAAGAAAGCCTGAGACAGTAATCAATGAGAGCATGATTGAAAAAAGAACCAGCCTGGAGAGAATCTGTCTAATAGAAAAAGATGTTTTATGTAAGAAAAAAAAAAAATCAACATTTGCTGAAATTTATTTTATAAACGTGGTTTAGTTTAAGGCTGTGAATGTAAAGTGAGTTTAGTAGCCAGCTCAGTGTACCAAAATCTTAAACTTGGTGTTTGCGCATTACTTCTGCCATTCCTGCAGCCAGTAGTTCAGGATTTTTCAGTGTTCGTTGGGATGCATTTTCAAATGTCTGGAGTAGCTGAATCTGACCAAATTGCAACCCAGTGGTGCCTTTCACAGCACAGATCTGGTGCTTTGAGATTGCTTAGGGCACTGAACTGTTCCTCAGCTGTTTGGCAGCAACTTGGTAGATCCATTGAAGTTTAAGTGTAGCTGCTTGTGGCCTCCATTTTCTATTGTAAGCTGTCCAGAGCAATCTAGATTAAATGGATGCTGAGATCCATGTTGAAGAAACTTCACTTGATGGTTCAGTGGGTAAGTGTACTGCACAGTGTGAAACTGAGCCATACAGACCAGGAGAGTCCTAGGTCTGAGCTTGTGCTGAGTTAGCTGATCTCAGCTGAGATGAGGTAGCGGAGCTAGAAATCTCACTGTCCCTGGGCGAAGGGAAGAGGGGGAAAAAAAATCAGCTAGGGCTTCCACTCCTGATTGCTATCCAGTGACTTCTGCTAGATATTGTGCGCATGTGTGGGTGTTGGGTGAGAACAGGGTCAGGCTTGGCTCTGATTTCCAACTCGCCTTTTCTCTTTCCTTCCCCCCCCCCCCCTTCCCAACAAGGTCAACACTTACATTCTAGACTCACAAGTGATGACGGTTCACTTGGATGAGATGAGGGCAACCAGTGCATGTAGAACTGTGACCCAGCATGAGTCGGGCGCTTTCAGGAGAGGAAAGGAGAAAACTGGAGGGGCAAAAACAAAAATCCATCTCATTTACTGACACCCAGCAAGATGACATCCAATACATTATCCTACAAGATCGCCAGAATGGTAAACATGACTGTGTAATATAATCAGCATAATGATTATCTGTAAGGGTGTGCAGTTAAATCACATTTTCAAATCCACACTACTGCTTTTTCACATCGTGTTGAATGAACTTTTTTGTGATTTTTCACAATCTGCAAACACTCGGACCTGGAGCAACTAAATACAGCTGATATTCCACTAATTTTATAAATATCAGCAAATAGTAAGATTGACTACTCTTAAATACCTGGGACTGTTAAGAAATTGGAGAAGGAAGGTCCTGTACCCAGAATTATATGGAACCCAGCATAGCTATATTTAATAACCCTATAAAATCCAGGAAAGGTCCTAGGTTTGATTCCCAGTCTGTGCTGAGGTGGCAGTCATGGCTTTTAACGTCATTGGGCTAGCGAAGGGAAATATCAGCCAGATTTCCTTCTCCTGGTCATTATCCAATGACTTGCTGGAACATGCAAATGTGTGGACTTTTGAGGTCGGGCAGGATCAGGCTAGGTTGTGATGCCCCTCACAGTTGAATAGCCTGATGAACCTCACCTAGGATCGCACATGAAGAGTCAATTGGCTGAGATACTAGAGGGCAGCTGGTGCTGGTGGAACAGAATTAAATGCATGCTCAGCACCTACAGGAAGGGAGCGGAGAACAATTGGGACATCAGAAAAAAAATCATTTCATCAAATTTAATGAGTGTGTACAGACTAGAAACGAGTGTCTGTGATATTAGCAAACAAGCATTTAATGCATTAGCAGGACATTCCTAAGTCTGCTATTTTAATCAATCGGTTTATTTTAAACCGGTTAAAATAGCAGACAGAGAATCATTAGACAAACACATTAACATTTTGTATACTAATATCACAAACTACTTTCTAGGCTAAAGTAACTACAATCACTGGGTGTGGGCAGGGTGCTAGATTAATTTCTTGGGTCTGGGCTTTAATGGTGCTCTTCATACCCCGCAGGTGTCCATATTTGTAACGCCTCCATATTATGAGCATGACAGTTATAAATGTGGTTGTGCCCAGTATCAGCCGATAGAAATGATTTAAACGAAACATTGGTTCTAAGGTAAAATGTATTTTTTAACTATAATTCTTATTGCACATCTCTAAATCTTTACATTAAATTAGTAGTTAACAGGTGATGGAGAAATGAAGGGGTGAGAATTCCAATGGCTCACTCCCTGGTGAGAGCTGGGACTGTGTATCACAATTGGGCAATCACAGGTTGAGAGTATGCCGTTTTGCTATATGCATTCCCAGAATGTGCCCACGAGTGGCGCATTGGGTGTTTCACCTTTTTAATGTTCAATAGATAATAGACATGCAAAGGTAAACTGTGCAATCGTCAAAGGTGGTTAAATGGGAGCCAGACAGAGAGGGATTGAATGTAAATGTTAACCAGCCATGCTAAGGTACTTTTTAGTCACAACATGTCCTTTTCCCTTTAAGGCTGCTGTTGGCAACCTTGCCACTGGATTGTTCTCTATTTTGAAGCAATTATTGTTTGCAACAACAACAAAAACAATTCTTAATTGCAACATTATATTAAACGTATTTAACTGAAAATTTAAAAACAAATTTTGAAAAAGTAGTTATTGTTCTATCATTTGACTAATGGATCTCTGACGACATTGTAAACCACACGCACAGCTACTGAAGTCATCCTGTGGAAGAAATGGCTTTCACTCGTGGGTGCTACTTTGTCAGTAGACCACCTTGTCAAGCAGTGTTACTCGTTCTTTATTGAGGGCCCACCTCCCACCAGTGATGTATTGGATGGCATTATAAGGGACTGGGAGTATCCAGGCATTTCTCGAAGTACCATGGCACTCCTTTTGGCAAGTGATGTGTTCTTGCCAGACTGCCCTTCAGACCTAGTGCGCTCTACTCGCTACCTTGAACACGGACTTATCAGTGGGATAGGGTGGAGGGTGCTCTCGTGCTGTATTATGCTATTGCACAGCTCAATAAAGGATCTTGGATGTAATGATTGGAAAATACAAGGAGCATCTAGAACATCAAGGTGCCTGGCACAATGCAAGCTGCTCTGTGCAAGTCCTTCCACCACCGCTATCATTGGTCATATAACAGATTAGGAAACACAGATAATTGGGATGACAGCGCCTGGAAGGCATTATCTGGAGGCCATATATATATATATAATAATTTTATCTGGATTTTAAAAAAAAAACTGATCAACTAAAAAGAGAGGCAAGCTGCTGCTGCTGAGGATCCACACCTCTTGACTGGAGGATCCCACATGATGGTGTGTGATGTGTGTCCATGCTTTGGGTCAGAAGGATATGACCATACAGTCACATTGTTTATGGTGAGTTGTGCTGCTCATCATGCTGGTTATGAGGAGCTCCTGTTACCTGCTGTCTACGTGGAAAAGGTTCAAATCTTCACTGGTCAGTTGGCTAATGACCAACTAGTAACTATCCTCCTGGGGAGGGAGAAGTTGGCTTTAAGGTAACCTGCCTGGTGGAGGAATTTTGGTACCAAGTCAACCCTCCCTGGCAGACTAATCCAAAACCTGAACCAGGCAGGTCAGGAGTACTCCAGGACACTGACTGATTGACCTGCCAGTCTGGCTCACTTATGGAACCTGTTACTGTAGGATGGGATTCTTCCTACTCGGTTGTGGCTAACCCTGCAAGCCTCATTAATGGGTTAGGTGGTCCTAGCTGGACAAACAGTGGGAAACTTACCAGTTCCCTCTATTGGTAAGTTGTTGGGTTTTATCTGGTTAAACACCAGCAGTACCATTGCTTGCACTTGAGGATCCTTGAGATTTGGCTCTACCCACCTGTGCCTGAGCTCTTTGAATCTGGTAGGTGTGCTTGTATGGGGAGAAAATGTGTCGGTCAAACAGAAACTCTGTAGCTTGTCTTGGTGGTTCCAAAAAACATTCTAATTAATGTCCTGCTTGAGGCTACCCTCAGGAATGCTGCAACATACTGACCCTGGAGTGATGGGACATGGGTCTGCACCTGCGATTTCCCCACCCACTGAGCGCCTGAATTCAATCATGTGACAAGTGGCTGCGGGAAGAGGAAAACAAACCCTACTTTCTATACTAGGGCTCTTTCACTTGCTATGTGGATGTTGGGATAACCCTGCCTCTTAGGTTCATTCCGTTGCCTACTTTTGCAAGAAAAAGAACAGTACTGAACTGCAGGTCAGTCAACATCCCAGAACCGTGAATGGACCCAGAGACAGGTGGACCAACGCTTCTGGCGAGGACCACGGATGAACAGGGAATGAGGTACAAATGGCTTCTTCTCATTGAGTACTACTGCTACTATGGTAAAGAAATAAAGCCTTGCATTTATACAGCACCTTTCACGACCACTGGACATCCCAAAGAGCTTTACAGCCAATGAAGTACTTTCTGAAGTGTAGTCACTGTTGCAATGTAGGTATGGTAGCATAGTGGCTATGTTACTGGACTAGCAGTCCAGAGTACTGGACTAATGATCTGGAGACATGTAGTTCAAATCTCCACCACGGCAGCTGGGAAATTTAAATTCAGTTAATTAAATAAGTCTGGAATAAAAAAACTAATCAGTAAGGGCGAAACTACCGGATTGTCGTAAAAACCCATCTGGTTCACAAATGTACTTTAGGGAAGGAAATCTGCCATCCATACCCAATCTGGCCTATATGTGACTCCAGTTAACTGCCCTCTGAAATGGCCTAGCAAGCCACTCAGTTGTATTCAAGAAGGTGGCTCACCACCACTTTCAGTCCACATCCCGTGAATGAATTTAAAAAAAAGTGAGTCCCATCAGGAGGCAAGTGAACAGATTAATGTTACACATTGTGAGCAAAAGCCTTCTAAACTAAATAAGTTTGATATTGAAAAGTAAAGATGAAGGAATATAATAAAACAAAGATTAATTGCATTAATGAGACAGCAGTTGGTGAACATTTGGCGTTTTAGTGCACAATAAATCCTTTTAACCTTTGAGTGAAGGTTTTGTCATCTGTCATATGGTCAACTGTTACAATACAGCTGTATGCTGCAGTAATTAACAAATCTCAAATCAGCTCTGCACAAAAAAAGAGTGTCCAGGGAGAAGTAATAAGTTACTTACCTGAGGATATTTACTGTAACATAATGAGGATAAAGAAATGGTAAAACTGAAGCCTTCATTGCTGTAGAATATGATTGTATAACATATTGTGAAATGCTACTGATTCAGGTCAGGTTACTGTTTTAATTACCAAGCTTGGCAGTCTTTAGGGATTTTCTAAACTGCTGGATTTATTATTTATATTTTTAGCATGTTCAGCAGCTCACTTTGTTTATCCTCCACTTGCCCTTTTCTGTCTTTTTTCTAACCAATGTTTAAAGCTTTTTCAGTAAGTTCTAAATGACAACAGAAAATAGAGAGAGAACTTGCTTTTATATAGCACCTTGATAAGGCTCCAAAGTGAACTGCAATTTAAAAAAAAAACACCCAAACCAGGTGTTTTGCCACTGGCACACATCCCTAAAATGAAACGGCACAGATTAACCCTTTTGCGTACTGAATGTCTTTTAGAACTTGCATGTTTGTTAACTGCCAAAAATGAGTTTTCTTTACAGCTAATGAATTTGTTTTGAAGTGTAGACCCTTGTTATGTTGGCAAACATGGCAGCCAATTTGCTCAGTGCCAGGCTCCACAAACAGAAAATTCTGTTCTGGTGGTGCTGGTTGAGGGATAAATGTTGGATCGACCACCAGAAGAAGTCCCAACTCTTCGAATTGTGCTACAGTATCTTTTACATCCACCTGAATTGGGGTGTCATGATTCCATAATGGAAAGACTAACTGAAGCCCTAAGTGTCTGGTTCTTGAAAAGATTATCTTCGCGCAGTAGGGGCGTTGTAGTTGGCCAGTGCTCCACTGTGTTTGGAAAAAGAAAGTCAGCTGAGGCTCACGGTCCTGATTATTATGACCCCTGCAGGAAGCCTGAGTGTGTGGACAAGGTGGGACTCCGCTGTGATGTTCTCCACAGTAGGATAGCCTCCCACCACAGTGTCGAAGCTCACTGGTAAAGAACGGCCACTTCAGGAGAGGGGGAAGAGAGTAAAAAAGATAGTTTGGGACCTGTGATTGTAGTACCTCAGACATTGCACTCTTTGGTGCAAAAGAATCATCAACTTCTCATTCCACTGGGGAAATGCCTTGAAATTTGCCTATCTAGTATTTTTGTACCTGCTCATATTTTTAAAACTACAGTGAAATTATTTTAAAATTTTACTGTGTATTGCTAAACATAATGACCGTCGTAGTGATAAGCAATCTTCAGAATTGGCCCTTCTTGTCTTTACAAGTTTCACATATTTGTACTCATGTTTTCTCCAACGAAACCAACTCTCTCTACAAACCTCATTCATCTTTACCAGTCGTCATATGATTACAAGTCTTCATATTTTTCCATAGTCAAATTTACTTCCTGTAATAATACCTGCTTCAGCCCATACGTTTAGCACAGCTGTAGTTTGTCTTGGCACAAGGGGAAGCTCAGTGATACAACCTAAACACACGTACATAAACTGTTATTTTCATTATTGCCAATACATCACCAATTACTGTACTTAACCTTTCAGCTGCTGATTTAAAGAAAGAACCTGCATTGATATTGTGCCTTTCATGACCTCAGGACATCCCAAAGGATTTCACAACCAATGAAATACCTTTTGGAGCCTAGTCACTGCTGTAATGTAGAGAAACACTCGAGCCAGTTTGTGCACAGCAAGATCGCATAAACTGCAGTGAGAGAAATGACCAGTTAGTCTGTTTTAGTGATGTTGGTTGAGGAATAAATATTAACCAAGACACTTCTCCTGCACGTCTTCAAATAGTGCCGTGGGATCTTTTATGTCCACCTGAGCAGGCAGGTGGGGGCCTCAGTTTAACATCTCGCCTCCAACACCTCAGCACTCACTTCAGTACTGCACTAAAGTATCAGCCTAGATTATGTGCTCGGGTCTCGAGCACAACCTTCTCCTGTGGAGCTGAGAGTGCTACCACTGTGCCTGGGCCGATAACCTATTTATAAGTTTGATTATAAATACTTTTAATTGGTTTATTGAAAACCCAAAATTTTTCATTGTGAATAAATGAGATCCGCTTGAGTATCCAAAATGGCAGCTGACTAAGTCTGGCCCAGTCTTTTCAATATCTCTGGTTTAAACTGGGATTTTATAGCTTCACCAAGTCTGGTGTTGATTGGCAGTCGCAAGCAGGAATGGAAGCTGCATTTAGCTGACTTTGTTTTAGATACAAAGGAACTGAGTTTGTATTGTAACTTTAGATCAAGTGTCCAGATAAAAATGCCATTCACAAAATCAATTGGGCTACAAATCTATTTTTTTTTGCCTCACCCGGGAAATGATATGGCTGCTGGGGGGTGGGGGGGGAGAAGCGTTAGTCATGATGCTCCAGCCATCATGTGTGGGGGGCAGGCTTGATGGATCAGCTGGTCTTTTCCTGCCCATCATTTTTGTATGTAAGCATCTTTTAAAAAAAAAAAAAAAAATCTGAAATTGAAAATGCATCTGTGCAGCCAAAATTCTTTTGAAAATAGACACTAGAATTCCTAGTAGGAAAGAATGTGCATTTATATAGTGCCTTTTAATACACTCAGGATCTCCCAAAACACTTTACAGCCAATTAATTACTTTTGAAGTGTAGTCACTGTTATCATGTAGGCAAATATAGTAGCCAATTTGCACAGAACAAGGTCCCAGAAAAATTAAATGACACATTAATCTTTTTAAGTTAAGTGATGAATGTTGTACAGGATACCGGGAGGACTCGCTGCTCTTCAAATAGTGCTATGGGATCCACCAGAACAGACAGGCAGAGTCTCTGTTTAACATCTAATGTTGAAGAATACACCCCTCACAATGCAGCTCCTCTCTCTCTCTCTCTCTCTCTCTCTCTCTCTCTTAGGTCCTGTAGACTGGCATGAGATCACAATCCTCTGACTCAGAGGTAAAAGTGTAACCAGTGAGCCAAATTGACATTCTATTATAATATGGGTCGTATAGTCAGAATGCAATTCATGTCTGATTACGTTTCTAGACTATCATGTATCCATTCATATTTCTGAACATTGATCTCCCCTCTCCTGAAGCTGTGCTGGAGTACAGTCCCATGGGGCGTATTATTTTATGATAACATGCCAATTAGCTGCTGTTCATGTATGAACTTTGAGTGTGTCAGCAGATTATTTGATCATGGGGTAACATCACAGCTAAACTTGATCATGTCTTCACCCAACATCAGCGCATGCCGACTTCAAGCAGGGAAGCTGATCATAGAACTCCTTACTGATTACCCACCCCCCTCCCTAAACTGAGGCACTGAGGCTAATGGTAGCAGCCCTGCTGTTACCCTAGCTAAGACTGACTGACTGCAGATTGAACCTGTGACCTTATTGGTGTGTGTGGTTCAGCTATAGGAACTGGTTAAGAGTAAATTACAAGCCAGAATGATTCTTTGAAATGAATTTCTAACTGACTGCAATAATATGGAAGTGGTCTAACAGTAATGACAAACAGTGCCAATCTAAGCAGGACCATCCTTCTGTGATTTTTTAAAAAATGTCATCCTCAATTGAAAGATTAAAAAATCATTTATTTTATTGAAAGTTGTTAGGAACTTTAACAATTGATTGTGACCGTACAGATATTTTGTAAAGAAATTTAATTTGAAGAGGGAATCAAAGATTTGGGCAACCAAAGTTTTTCCTGGGTGACCACTAAGGCTTCAGGCTCCTTTTTTATATTTTTGTTGGGTTCTAAAGATTAGCTCATGTTAAGATTGCCACCTTCTGCCAGATCCAAAACCAGACAGGGGTCAGGAGAGTCATAAAGTCACAGAAGGAGGCCATTTGGCCCATCGAGTCCGTGCTGGCTCTCTAGAGCAATCCAGTCAGTCCCTATCCCCGTAGTCCTGCAAGTTTATTTCCCTCAAGTGCCTATCCAGTCTCCCCTTAAAAACATTGCGTGTCTCCACTTCCGTCGGCAGCGAATTCCAGGTCATCACCACTTCCTGTATATAAAAAAAAAAAGGTTTTTCCTCACATCTCCCCTGTATCTCTAGCCCAAAACCTTAAATCTGTGTCCCCTAGTCCTTGTACCATCAACTAGTGGGAACAGCCTTTCCCCGTCTAGCCTATCCAAACCCGTCATAATCTTGTACACCTCTATCAAATCACCCCTCAACCTCCTTTGCTCAACTGAAAACAAATCCAGCTTCTCCAACCTGTCCTTGTAGCTAAGATCCCCCATCCCCAGAACCATTCTGGTAAATCTCCTCTGCACCCTCAAGGGCCTTCACATCCTTCCTAAAGTGTGGTGACCAGAACTGGACGCAGTACTCCAGTTGTGGCCTAACCAGCACTTTATAAAGGTTCAGCATAACTTCTGTCCCTGCGCACTCTTTAAAACTGTGCCATTACGTGTATATTGCCTCCCTGTTCCTTCTACCAAAATGCATCACCTCACACTTCTCTATTAAATTCCATCTGCCACTTGTCTGCCCATTCTGCTAGCCTTTCTATGTCCTGTTGCAGTCGATTGATATCATCACTGTTTGCCACCCCCCCCCCCCCCCCCCAAGTTTGGTGTCATCGGAAAATTTAGAAATTCTACTCTGTATTCCAATATCCAGGTCATTTAAATATATATATCAAAAAAAGCAGTGGCCCCAGCACTGACCCTTGGGGAACACCACTGTCTACCATCCTCCAGTCTGGAAAAACAGCCATTTACCACAACTCACTGTTTTCTGTCCTTAAGCCAATTCCTTATCCAAGCTGCCACTGACCCACCTATTCCATGAGCCTCAATTTTGTTAACCAGCCTTCTATGTAGTACTTTGTCAAACGCCTTCCGAAAATCCATGTAGACAGCATCCATTGCATTCCCTTCATCAATCCTCTGTTACTTCATCAAAAAATTCAATTAGATTAGTCAAACACGATCTGCCTTTTACGAACCCGTGTTGGCTCTCCTTAATTAGCAGGGTGAGTCGGAAGGATCATGGCTGAGTTCTAACGTTTGCTTTGCAAAATTGAATAACTAAAACCATCACGTAATGAGATAAAAGTAAAGCAAGATCTCTGCGCTCCTCCAATTCTGGCCTCTTGCGCATCCACGATTTTCATTGCCCCACCATTGGTGGCCGTGCCGTCAGCTGCCTAGGCTCTGGAATTTCCTCCCTAAACCTCTCCGCCTCTCTACCTCTCCTCCTTTTAAGATGCCGTTAACCTACCTTTTTGACCAAGCTTTTGGTTACCTGTCATAATATCTCCTTATGTGGCTCCGTGTCAAATTTTGTTTGATAACGCTCCAATGAAGCGCCTTGGGAGGTTTCACTACATTAAAGGCGTTATATAAATGCAAGTTGTTGTTGTTGTAAGTGGGGTTCAGAGTGCAATTGCACTACTACTTTCAGGCCAGGTGTGTATTGACTTGAAAGTAACAGCATAACTTAGGAGTCAGATCCTGATCAGACTCTTGAGAAGCTGCCTTGCAGGGTTTGACACTGTGGAATATAATTCCATTATGGTGTAAAACTGAGTATTTATAAAGTCCTCGGGTGGCCCTTTTGGGTCTCCTGGGCAGTTCATTAATTTATTGCAGGTTATTTTTAATGAGGGGAAAGGGGATGTATGCAAGTACAAATATGTAGGGCACTGTGCGATTTGCACTCCAGTGTATCAGTTTTAACAACCACCACAGAGGGCATTTATGTGGTGCCTATAATGTAATAACCTCCTAAAATCTCCAAATGGAAATGACAGGGGATGAACAGTGAGCCATCTTTTACATAGAATCTACAGCACAGAAACAGGCCATTCAGCCCAACTGGTCTGTTGGTGTTTATGCTCCACAGGAGCTTCCTCCCACCCCTCTTCATCTAACCCTATCAGCATAATCTTCTATTCCTTTCTCCCTCATGTGCTTATCTAGCTTCCCCTTAAATGTATCTGCTATTCACCTCAGCTACTCCTTGTGGTAGCGAGTTCCACATTCTTGCTGCTGTTTGGGTAAAGAAGTTTCACCTGAATTCCCTATTGGATTTATTGACTATCTTATATTTATGGCCCCTAGTTTATGACCCCTGCATCCAAGTGGAAACATCGTCTCTATGTCTACCCTATCGAACCCCTTCATAATTTTAAAGACCTCTATTGGGTCACTCCTCAGCCAAACTGGGCAAGAGAGGGGCTGACTGGAGTGATCATGGCTCTTGAATTCTAAAGTTTTCTTTGCAAAATTGAGTAAAGACTTAAATAATTAAAGTCTTTACATCATGTGACACAAGTAAATGGGACAGAAATGGAGGGAGATATTTGGAGGAGTGACTGAAAGCCTAGTCAGAAAGGTGGATTTGGTCAGAAAGGTGGATTTTTGCGAAGACTTTTAAAGGAGGGCAGAGCAGTGGTGAGGCAGAGGGTTTAGGAAGTGAGCTCCTGAGAGTTGATCTAAAGTAGCTGATGGCGCTGTCAATTATGGGGTGAAGGAAGGAGGGGAGATGCATAAATGGCCAGTCTCAAGGGGACCAAATAATGGGGGGGGGGAAGGTATACAAGGTTGGATAAGATAAGAAGCGTGGTGGATAAATGTGAGGTTATCCATTTTGGTGTCAAAAACAGAAAGGCAGACTATTATCTGAATGGCAATAGATTGGGAGAAGGGGAAGTGCAATGAGACCTGGGTGTCCTTGTGCACCAGTCGCTGAAGGTAAGCATGCAGGTGCAGCAGGCGGTGAAGAAGGCAAATGGTATGTTGGCCTTCATAGCGAAAGGGTTTGAGTATAGAAACAGGGATGTCCTGCTGCAGTTGTACAGGGCCTTGGTGAGACCACACCTTGAGTACTGTGTGCAGTTTTGGTTGCCTTATCTGAGGAAGGATGTTCTTGCTATGGAGGGAGTGCAGCGAAGATTCACAAGGCTGATACGTGGGATGGCAGGAATGACATATGAGGAGAGATTGGGTCGATTGGGCTTATACTCGCTGGAGTATAGAAGAATGAGAGGGGATCTCATCGAAACATATAAAATTCTGACAGGTCTGGACAAACTAGATGCAGGAAGAATGTTCCCGAGAGTCCAGAACCAGGGGTCATAATCTAAGGATAACGGGTAAGCCATTTAGGACAGAAATGAGGAAGAATTTCTTCACCCAGAGAGTGGTGAACCTGTGGAATTCTCTACCACAGAAGGTAGTTGAGGCCAAGTCATTAAATATATTCAAGAATGAGTTAGATATATTTCTTAAAGCTAAAGGTATCAAGGGATATGGGGAGAAGGCAGGTACAGGGTACTGAGTTTGGATGATCAGCCGTGATCTCATCGAATGGCGGAGCAGGCTCGAGGGGCCGAATGGCCTACTCCTGCTCCTATCTTCTATGTTTCTATGTATTGTTGAGATAGGGTGGGGTAGGTCAATGGAGTGGTTTGAAGATTAGGATGAGGAGTTCAAACTTAATACCTTAGGGGACAGAGAGGCATTGTAGTTCAGCAAAGACGGGGGTTAATCGGTGAACAGGACCTAATGTGGGACAGGATAAGGGGCTCAAAAATTGTCAAGTCCAAAACTGGAATGGTACCAACCTTAACCCATGTGGCAATACAGTCAGTTTCCCAATAGACCAAGTTAGCTTTTCCAGTCAGGAAATTTGGTCTTAAATTGAAAATCATCTTTTCAGGAATTCACATTCCTACTGTCACCAATGTATGCCCAAAATGATCAGCTGGTCGCACTGCACTTTCAGACAGATTTTTGTAAGAATTTAAAACGCCATAAACATTTTTTAAAGCCAGAATATAATGTAGCTTATGGACCCCTTCTTTGGAAAAGCCCAGTGACCACGGTCAATGCTGCCGAGGAGAGCCAATGCACCATGCCTTGCTGAATAAAAGATTGACACATTTGGGGGCTTCTGTTACAGGGCTATGGTGCAGACTGCAGAACAAAGGACTGCAAGCTCACCATAGATCTCTACCATTTGCAACAACAGCCACTTCAAAAATTCATTGTATTTGAAGTGCTTTGAGATGTTTGAAATATATAAGATGATGCATAAATGCCTATCAATACGTATCAGCTTTACAAAATAATATGGAAGCCAGTTATGTACAGGGGGTTCAGTGCCATGGGTGGATGGAGTGTTTGAGTCAAATTTGTTCTTTAGGGAATGATTTATACTAATGCTTTCATCAAACAGTACAGCATTACCTCCTCCTTTGCAGTCAATCAGGTAAGAAGGACCCATATTGACTGTGCGCGTCTGCATGTTTAATTTATATATATAATCTTGTTTTGACACAAACATTTCATTAAATCTGAATCTTGCTATAATCCAACTCACTTTTTAAATTACAAGCAGCTGACTAAATGAATCTTAGTCCCAATCATACTTTATACATGAACTATAGATATGTTTTTTTTGTTCCTCACTTATGGATTCACTGGGTATAATTGAAACAACCAAACATTTTTGTTCTATTATGTCAGCTTGGCTCTGCTCTGAGAAAGAAGGTAGTGGGTTCAACCCCTTGCCCACTTAATTGAGCCATATCTCCAGTAGGCAGAGGACAGAAAGTCTGCCTGTCATGGAGATGCATACCAACCCTGACTTTCTGGCCATGAGGCACTTATTATATTGGACCAGGCTCCCCCAGCTTCTGCCTAGGAGTCCTGCAAAAAAGAGGGTGGGGTTTTAACGCAGTAAGCCTTGGGCCTGCTGCAGCATTGGGATGAAGACAGCCGCTGTGCTATCTGCGACGGCTTTTTTAAAAGAACTATCTACTCTTTTTGGGTCTGTGCACAGGTACACTTGAACAGGCCCCGAGTGCAAGTTGAGTGATCCCCTTCCACCCTTCTGCTGACAAAAGCATGCTGGACTCTTGCACCAAACATATCCAGCATTTGTATAGTGCAAATGTTGGGCAACATAAGAGGCAGTGTTTCCCTTATTTCCATGTGATTTTCAGTAGCCAGGCTCAGCCTAAGGGAAATGGTGGGAATGCAACGAAGGATGTCGCCGACCACATGTCGGGCCCAGATCCATGGGAGAACCTGCAGCATGGGGTTGGAAAGGCCCCTGGCCTGACACAGGAGGAGACACCAGAGGCTAACCAGTGCCCATGGAGTTGTACCGCACCAGATTCTTCTTTCTGTTAGAAGAGAAAATAGGGTAACAAAAATAAATATATTCATCCCCAGCGTCGAAGCTTTGACCGCGCTCGATCAGCTCCGATAGACGGGTCACATCGTCCGCATGCCCGATACGAGACTCCCAAAACAAACGCTCTACTCGAGCTCTGACACGCCAAGAGAGCCCCAGGTGGGCAGAGGAAACGCTTCAAGGACGCCCTCAAAGCCTCCTTGAAAAAGTGCAACATCCCCACCGCCACCTGGGAATCCCTGGCCCAAGACCACACAAAGTGGAGGAGAAGCATCCGGGAAGGCGCCGAACACCTCGAGTCTCTTCGCCGGGAGCAAGCGGAAGCCAAGCGCAAGGAGCGCACGTCAACCCAAGCACCATCTGCCCCACCTGTGACAGAGACTAGGTCCCGCATTGGACTCATCAGTCACCTGAGAACTAATTTTTAATGTGGAAGCAAGTCATCCTCAGTTCCGAGGGACTGCCTAAGAAGAAGAGGAGGATTCATCAAATGAAATATGTATGTCAAAATTATTGTGTGTGGGGAGGGCGGGAGGTGGTGCTGGGCAGCCTGCAGCTGTGGAACTGTACCCTAACCTCTCAGAAAATAGCAGGAAGTGAAAGTTACCATCCACAGTTAACAATAGTGGGATTAGCACGTATTACAGTACTGTCACTGGTTACCTTTGGCTAACAGAGCCGTCTGGCACTCTGTTGATTGTTATTTTGGATATTCAAGTCCTGCTGTACAGACCAAACTGTGCTATTTTCTATGTCTGTTGTGGAGAGAAAACAGTTGTTTCAAATTGCCACAGAGTTTAGATATTTGTTGCCACAGAGTTGAACAATTCTTACCACAGAATTCCACTTTCTTGGAATTTCAGGGGCCGGGGCTATTTGAAAGTTTTGAGTTACCAAAATCCAAGTTCTCGAACTGTCCCCTTCATGATTATCTAAACTACTTGGAGTGGAGGGTTGTTAAATCTGGATGATAAACACTGAAGGTTTGTGGTGTACGTGAGGAACAAAACTAGTTAACCAGTGAAGCAGCCCCTTGTTAACCCTCCTGCACTGCCCATGACGGTTTTTCTTGTTAAATCCTGAAGCTTGCAATGTTTGCAGTTTTCAGACAGTACACTTGAGTGAGAACACATGTCTTTTAAAGGCCTCATGACATCCCGCTAGTCATATTTTCACGATTCTTGGAAAAGGCTAGATGTTGTTTCCAGTGGTGATGGCATCCTTATGGTATATTTGTGGGTGGTATTTTCTCTCTCACGTCTCAGCCCTTACATAAGAAAATTGGGTCTACATCTTGCAGTATTGCAAAGACAACAAACAGCACTGAGCACATTTGGCAAGGTACATGATGGCTAGCAGCACCCTATTTATAAAGCAGAAATACAGGAAGCTCGTTGCTGGGAGTGTCAGTGTTGTTCTACCTTTTCTTCCCTCAACACCAGCTCTTATAAAACCAGGAATTAAAAATTGAGCCATCGGCTGAATTTTTGACGGCGCTCCGGGCGGGTCAGCTGTCAAAATAGCAAAGATTGACAGCGGGTAGGGAACACCCCCCCCCCCCCCCCCCCTGTCAACTTGCCTCCAGGCGAGTCTCCCAGGTGTCGGGTCTGTCGGTGCTGAACAGACCCGACACCAAGCGGCAGGGGAGGCAATTCACATCATTAAATGAGTTGTTAACATCCAATTAACTTATTTTAAGCCTACATTTCAATTTTACGTGCTCCCCCCATGGGTTACCCGCTGCTCGGGGAACACGTCAGCTCAGCATGTCATGAGTGGATTCAGCATTGAAATATCTCATGAGCTGACAGCTGCCAAAGTTGTATAAAAGATCCCATGTTCCTGCTGTTCACTTTCAAAGCTCAGAAACTGTTGCTTACTGCATTTGGAAGACATATTGAGCTTTCTGCAGCTTGAAAGTGTTTGGAGCCAACTCTCTATCCAGTGCCACCACATTGGAACAACCTCTCTCACCTCGGTCTCAGAATCCCACCAAGATCAGCCCCAACACCAGCAGCAATAACACCAACCTTCTCCACAACCAACTGCTGCTGCACAGGACACCGGCCATCAGCACCCGACCACATTGCTGCCCAGGACGCCAGGGATGGCCTCACCATGGCCAGATTTACGTCACTTGACGCTGTACACCCTGGATGCCACATGATGTGCCAGGTTGGCACCACCCCACACCAACACCATAAAGCATCCCTACAATGCCCAAGCCATTCCTTTCACACTGCTCTCCATTGCAGGGGCCTTATGTCTCACCATTCACTGCAACTCATTAAACCACTTCCAAAGGTGCACACAGATCTGTCCAAGAATGCAAAGTGCTGAAAATAAAGGTTTCAATGTTTGACAGCACATTACCAGAAACTTCACATGAACATTGGCTAAACCACCCAGGTGCCTACCCTTGTGTGTTGTTAGTTGGTATGCTTGCACTAGGAGGAGGGTGAGTGTGAGGGGTGGCTAGTGAGATGGGGAAGTGATAATGTAGATAGAGAGGGATGGGTGGAGGTGCAAGGTAAGTTGGTGTGAGTAAAGATGTGCAAGAGTAGGGCAGGGAAGGCAGAGTGATGTGATATGTGGCACAGCAGGATGTGGTTGAGTGTGGCTTTGCAGTAATGTTTCGTGATCTACTGAGATCATTGAAAGGCTTACGCCATTGCAGCCTGGTCCTCCTGACGACATCCCTGCTTGTGCCCTCCTGTGTAATGTGCAACCAGGCTGCGTTGATCTTCTGGGGAGGTCTCTTCCGCCCATGGGAAGGGAAGAGAACCTCCCTGCATATGGAGGAGCCATGGGAGAGCCTGGGTGCAGCTGTGCACCTTTTGTGCAGTGTTTGCAGCACCTCAATGCTGTAGAACACTGACAGCAGAAATGTCAAAATCAATTTGGCCATGGTCCCTTTAAGGAAACCGGCTGATGGCGCGTCATCAAATGACGTCATCAGACCCGCTTCCTTTTAATTGGCTGGGAACCTGTAGGGCGGGCTTAACAAGCCCAATCATCGTAAAATCACTTGGCGAGTGCGGGCTGCAGTAGGCAGCGGGCTGGGACTGCGACTCCGACCCCAGCCACCCCGGACTCGCCTCGGTCGGCGAAATCGCGGCCACAGTGTGTTCTCTCCCGTACTGTTTCAATAGTTGCAATGTGCATGATCTCATCACATTCGACTGTTTACTAACCGATTCCTTCGAGCTGGGGCTGTTCAAGCCTGCTATCCCATGATTCCAGAGTTGGATTTAGAAGAGCCGTTTGTGCTGTCCCTTTTTCTCTTGGCAAGTTTTCTTCAATTTTCTCCCTCCCCCCACCCCCTCTCTGCTGACTCCTTTTTTTGGTATGGCTCCGCAGGTCAAAAGTGCCCTCTGATAGCTTGCCTAAGTGACCATTATTCATTGTGAGAGCTTTGACACTGACTTTTGGCAGGCTATTTGACTGTGGGTACATCATAGCTAAGACACGCACACGCATGTGCGCACACAGTGGATAGCAACCAGAAGTGGGTGATTTGTCCCTTTCTAACTGCAATGCCCTGACTGATTTCAGCTTACTCAGAATATGGCAAAAAATCAAACCTGGGACCTTCTTGGTCCAAATGGCTCAGCTACTTACTTGATAATTACTGAGCTATGAGAAGTATTTGTACTCTCCCATATTTTTTATTTTGGTCAGGGTTTCATAGAACCCGCTGATGGCTCAGTTGGTAAATTTACTTCCCAGTGAATGCTACAGATCATGAAGCCCTAGATTTGATCTCTGGTCTGTGTTCAGTTAGTTGATTTGAGTCAAAATAGTGGTAGAGCGTGCTGGAATTGGCCTCCTCACCATGGGCTGGGGAGCCAGGATTTTCACTCCTGATCGTTATCCATGACCCCTGTTGGAAACGTGCATGCATGGTTGTTGAGTGAGGATCAGATCAGCTTGGCTGTGAGGCCTCCCATGTTTCCTAGACTGCCAACACTGCTGAGGCTCTAACACGCAGAATTACCACATCAGCAAAGCACCAAAGGGTGACTGAAGCCCGCGGAATCGCACACCAGCATGTGACAGCACCTTTGAAGAAAACTGGTAACTTGGGCCTGGTTACAGCCCAGTGTTCTATTTTCCAGTACCCTGCGATTGTCCCCATGTGCTGACAAATCTCAACAGCAGGTGCAGGCCGAGCTTCGCACCCAGAAACTCCGGAAATCTGGGGGCAAGGTTAAAGGCCAGGAGACCCCGGGGAAACCGGTCTCTGCCCCTTTTTTGCCTGACCTTTTGTAGCTGGGTGTTGCGGTCAAAGGTCAGGAATATCTCCACACTGGTTTGTCCTGTCTCAATTTTGTGGGCCTGGAGCTTTGGAGAGGACGGACTCATTAGTGGATTGCTCCGAAATAAGAACACTAAGTTCTGTTAGTATCGGAAGCTGGAGACATAAGCAAATTAATGGGGCTGATAAAGCCGCATCACTGGGAACACTTTATCATGCTTCTTGGGGACTCCCTGCATCTGCCCACAAATGTGCTGACCGCTCATGATAATGCGCGGTCAGCTTATTATAATATTTTAATACTCCCAGTGTATTAGTCATACAGCACAGAAAGAGGCCCTTCGGCCCATCCTGTCCGCGCCGGCCATCAAGCCCTGTCTATTCTAATCCCTGTTTTCCAGCACTTGGTCCGTAGCCTTGTATGCTATGGCGTTTCAAGTGCTCATCTAAATGCTTCTTGAATGTTGTGAGGGTTCCTGCCTCTACCACCCTTTCAGGCAGTGAGTTCCAGATTCCAACCACCCTCTGCGTGAAAAAGTTTTTCCTCAAATCCTCTCTAAACCTCCTGCCTCTTACCTTGAAACTATGCCCCTGGTTGTTGACCCCTCTACTAAGGGGAAAAGTTCCTTTCTATCTATCCTATCTATGTCCCTCATAATTTTGTACACCTCAATCAGGTCCCCCCTCAGCCTTCTCTGCTCTAAGGAAAACAACCCCAGCCTGTCCAGTCTCTCTTTGCTCATGGTGTGTAAAGGACTTCTGTTGTTTGGACTGCATCATTCTTTATGTGGTGGGGGTGGGTAAGGCAAAGGCATCACATCAGTGTTTGAGGACAACTCCACAGGAACAGCTAAGTTTGCACATATGCAGCTCATTTTTAAGTTTCTTTTTTGTGGCTGTTCCGCTGGCAGTATTTCCCAGCAGTTAGCGGGATGTTCATGCAGGGCAGCGATTAAAGAGCGACTGCGCCAGCCTGCGTTGCGTGAGCAAGCACGTTTCAGTCACTACCGCCCGCTTGTCAAAAAAACACGGTCGGTTCCAACAGCAAGCCAGTTGTTGTTTGTACTGAATTGGACATGTGCACTCCCAAATCCCATAATGATATCAAAAGCAAAATGCTGCGGATGCTGGAAATCTGAAATGAAAACAGAAAATGCTGGAATAACTCAGCAGGTCAGGCAGCATCTGTGGAAAGAGAAACAGAGTCAACGTTCCAGGTCGGTGACCTTTCACCAGAACTGAACCTGAAAGGTTAACTCTGTTTCTGTCTCCACAGATGCTGCCTGACCTGCTGAGTATGTCCAGCATTTTCAGTTTTTATTTCTGTAATTATACATCAGCTTGACTTTGAAAATTTACAGACGTTCTCTTAACATCAGTATGCAATTTGTAAGAACCAGACTGGCGAATTAGGTCAATCTGCAAGGGGGAGCTTGTAAGCTGGAAGTGAGCTACCGAATGCAAAACGTTTAAATCTATAATAAATCTGGTTATTATTCCTTTTTCATTTGATGCTGGATTAGTAGAAACGTTGACAACAATTTCAACGCAAGAGCAGCACAAATACCACCTCTTTTGGTAGTGCACACTGCCTCTGACAAAAGCAGCTCGTTTTATGCAGGATTAAACCATTGTAAATGAACTACAAGATGTGATGTATTTACATTTTTGCTATTTGTTTACACGCAGGGTAACTTGGCTCCATGGACCCCTCCTTTCCCAAGAGGACTAGGTGCATATTTGTTCCAGCCACTAATGTGAGCAAAAATGCCAATGTGAGTATAAAACAGGTTACTCCATTCTATACTTGCATTAACTTTTTTTTTACTCACATTGGATTCTGAATTGGTAGGAACACTAGCAACAATTTAAACATGAGAGCGACACAAATGCCACCTCTTCTGGTGGTGCGCATTGCCTCTAGCAAGAGAAGCACCAGCTCATTTACGTTGCCAGTTTGCTGCCTAACAGTCGGAGCAAAATATATCTTCCGCCAATCAAGACTGCAAATTTCTCCAGTACTGACGGTGTCCCCTCAGTAAGAGGCTGGCTAGAAACATGGGATTGTCGACCAAACAACCTGCATGGGAAAAAAAAATGGATAAAAGTAATTCCAACAACATCTTCACGCAAATCCACAGGACAAGCATTTCCAGGGACTAAATCTACATCACCACACAGTGGACCAAAGTCACCCACCGACATTTTAAAATAAATTCTCGGAAATCAAATTTTCTTCATGGAATGCTTTAAATGATTTATTTACTTACGTTGTTTTAACATACAAGTCAATGAAAAGCGCGGCAAGACAGTCCATCAGACCTATCAATGGTCACCATAGCTACCGAAACCTTATGCACTGCCCTCCCAACTGTTGGTAAAGCCAAGTAGGGCAACCAATTTCAGGAAAAACTGAGAAATTCCTCCCCAACTCTACTGCATATATTTTCTGTTTGACGAGATTGGTGCCGCTGGCATGGAAGGGGCATCCCAGGGCTGAAAGGGCAGGCAGGGTTCCAGGTTTGATTGATGATGTGCAGGCTGTGCTAACCAGCCTGACACGCTCTCGCACAAAACAGCTTTATACTATGGGAAATTATAAAAAATGTTACTTAAATTACGCAATTTCACTGTTCAGGGTGAGATTGTGCTACGCGCTCAGCTCACCCATCTCGGGTGGCCCGAAGGAGAAGCCTCATGTTCAGAGAACTCAAAGGAGGCAAAAGTTTTTTTTCCTGTTATAGAGTCATAGAGTTATACAGCACAGAAAGAGGCCCTTCGGCCCATCGTGTCTGCGCCGGCCATCAAGCCCTATCTATTCTAATCCCATTTTTCAGCACTTGGTCCGTAGCCTTGTATGCTATGGCATTTCAAGTGCTCATCTAAATGCTTCTTGAATGTTGTGAGGGTTCCTGCCTCTGCCACCCTTTCAGGCAGTGAGTTCCAGATTTCAACCACCCTCTGGGTGAAAAAGTTTTTCCTCAAACCCCCTCTAAAACCTCCTGCTTCTTACCTTGAAACTATGCCCCCTGGTTATTGACCCCTCTACTAAGGGAAAAGTTCCTTTCTATCTACCCTATCTATGCCCCTCATAATTTTGTACACCTCAATCAGGTCCCCCCTCAGCCTTCTCTGCTCTAAGGAAAACAACCCCAGCCTGTCCAGTCTCTCTTCATAGCTGAAGCGCTCCAGCCCAGGTAACATCCTGGTGAATCTCCTCTGCACCCTCTCCAATGCAATCACATCCTTCCTATAGTGTGGCGACCAGAACTGCACACAGTATTCCAGCTGTGGCCTAACTAGCGTTTTGTACAGCTCCATCTTAAACTCCCTGCTCTTGCCTTCATTAGCCGAGGCATAGAATATAAGTATCCCATAAGCCTTCTTAACCACCTTATCTACCTGTCCTGCTGCCTTCAGGGATCTATGTACATGCACACCAAGGTCCCTCTGATCCTCTGTCCTTCCTAGGGTCCTACCATTCATTGTGTATTCCCTTGCCTTGTTAGTCCTCCCAAAATGCATCACCTCACACTTTTCAGGTTCTGTGGTTTATTTTTGGCATCAGAATATACAGGGAATACACAATCTGTACCTTTAGCTACTTTCTCACTGAATCAATAGGAGCATAACACAGCTGTCCAATTTCACCAACTCCCAAAGCACAAAGGGTCATTGATGGCATCAAGTTCTTGTTTCTCCTCTGGCACCGCTTGCTCCTTCTCACTTAGGCACTGGGTCTCGCCCAACACTACTTCCTCGAGCTAAGTGCATCTTCCAGATTGTGTGTAGCTATGCTAGTGCTTCCATATATTGGGGAGAGGGACGCAGGATGCTTTGATATGTTGTCTTATTTTGTGCCACTAACAGTGCTTTCAGGCTGCTCTTGGAATCAATGTTGAAATAATGGCCCCAAAGCACACCTTCAAGCAGAGGTTGCATTTAAATATACTGTGCGTGACGTTTTGTGGGTATATGTATGCTTGCTTGTATTAGTGAGCGAGAGAGGGAAGGCAAGACATAAGAAGAGAAGGAAGGCACTAGTACTCAACTTGGAAGAGTGCTGTAGCTTTATCTTTTCCTACCCTATCAATGCTCTTTAAGCAGAGATGTTCAGGGTGGCCTCCTCAAAGTCTCCTGTAATAACTAAAAAATGGTTTGCCATTACCTTATTTTCCATAGTCCTTTCAAAATGCCATTTTAGCCCTCGTTATACTAATATTTAGCTATTTTAAGTACTTTTTACATTTTTGTCTATTTACCTGAAAATTCGATCTTTTGTACATTGGAAACTGTGGCACGAACACAGCACAAAACCAATATAAGAGCAGCTAAAGACTCATCGATGTTCTCAATGAATCCCTCACAATTGGCGGGCCATTTCATGCCCCCTTACAGATTGATAATTTAAATCTATGTAATAATTCCTGTTTTGTTAATTTGCGTGCAAAGCTCCCTGTTCTCTATTGCCAATTGCTCATTGCCCAGTGGCCTATAATAGATGCCAATCATTCACCACAAAGCTATCCCTGGGTCTAGCTGTAATCAACTTGTTTCCACTGATTCCTTTTGATTACCTCCATATCCCTAAATTTCCTTTTACAAATGGAGCTATACTCCACCATGATGCCTTAACCAGTCCCTCCAAACGGTGGCATAGTGGTTAGCACTGTTGACTCACAGCGCCAGGGACCCGGGTTCGAATCTGGCCTCGACTGTGTGGAGTTTGCACATTCTCCCCGTGTCTGCGTGGGTTTGCTCCGGTTTCCTCCCACAGTCCAAAGATGTGCGGGTTAGGTTGATTTGGCTATGATAAATTGACCCTTAGTGTTAGGGGGATTAAATATGTGGGGTTATGGGGATAGGGTGGGATATGTGTCGGTGCAGGCTCGATGGGCCGAAATGGCCTCTATCTGCATTGTGGGGATTCTGTGATTCTGTGGAAATATTTGATCACACTTCAGGTGCACCATTATTATTAAACCAGGCTCCTGTGATTCAGAATAAATTTAAGCTCTCATTCACAGCAAATACCTTTAAGTCTAGCAGCTTATTGCTAATGTTTCTGGCATTTGTGCAAAAACACCTCAACAGATCATCAGGACTTTTTCTGGGCCTGGAATTACTCTCTTTGCTATGTACAGTGACATCATACTTTGTACCTTGTATCCATTTCACAGTGGAGGAAGAGGACTAAATACCAGCGTTCAAAGGGAACCTAAAATTAAGTCAAGGGGAGAAACTTAGTGGAATTAATACAACTAAGAAAATGGTAATGGAGCAAATAATGGCACTTAAGATAGACAAATCTCCAGAACCTGATGGTGACCATCAGTGTTCCTTGTGAGGTGCGCGGCTGCGCACTGCTCATGGGAACCCGTGCAGCCGGCTTGCCGCTATTTGAAATGTAAAGAATGCGCATTCGTGGTATTCTGAATGGTCCGCACAACCCCTTAAAGGGGCCGCGCAGGGCCAAAGAAAAATGACGGAATTATCACCCCAGGGTATTAGAAGAAATAAGTGAGAAAATTGCAGATGTGTTGGTCATAATTTTCCCCTAAGCCATCTAGATTCAGGAATTATGCCTTTAGTTTGGAAAATTGCAAATGTCACTATTATTTAAGGAAGGAGGGAGAAACCAGGTAACTACAGACCAGCCAGTTAAACATCAATTGTGGGGAAATTACTGGAATCTACCATCAGAGACAGAGTGACTGAGTACTTAAGATAAGTATCAGATGATCAAAGAGAGTCAGCGTTGGTTTGTGAAGAGTAGGTCATGTCTGACTAATCTAGTTGAATTTTTAGAGGAGGTCCCAGGCATGGTGGATAGGGGAGTGTCTATGGTGTTGTCTCCATGGACTTCCAGCAGGCACTTGATAAGGTTCCCCACACAATATTTCTATGGTGTTTTCTTCAAAGGAATATCAAAGACAATAGGGGTAATTTGTGAATTTCTGCTCTGGTGTGCAGCCTCATAAAAGGTGCTTGCAGCAGTGGAAACCGGGCTACAACATTATATTTTCTGACTATTGCTTGCTGTTAATGAGGCTCCGTGCCCAGAATAGAGGCTTGCACAATTACATTAGTATCTGAAGAAGGTTTAAGCATTGCTTTTGGCTTCGTCTGAGGAAATCCTACTGTGCAGCAGCAGGAAAGTTATTTTTATTATTAATTGCTTTTCATGTCTATGGCAGATTAATTGGACTAGTCTAGAGGCGGTGCAATTTGAAATGTTTCTTTCTAGAAAAGATTGTTTAATTCGTTCAGGGCTGCAGCAGCACTTGTGCATTAAATAATTAACCTACCACAAGCTTTATACCCCATTTACATTATATGTAAAGTGATCCGAGGGAACTAATGCTCCATCAGCACCTGCAACCTCAATGTACCGCTCTATCATATTTACTTTATTTACGAACCCACACTATTTTCCCTTGATTGGCCTTGTTAAGCCTGCCCTGCGGGCTTACCGGCCAATTAAAGGAAAGCCGGTGACAGATGACGTCAGCGTATGACACTTCATCTGTCGAAAACATTTTGACAGATGAATTGACAGCTTTGAGAAGCTGTCAAACACTGACAATCTCTGTTCTAAGGTGAGCCCTTGTACAAAGGCTCACCAAAACCTCTCTCCTCAGCAGAAAGCAGATGGCTGCTGAATCTGAGAATGCAGCAGCCATTCTGTCATCTCTGCCGTGGAGATGAGGCACCTCCAGATCCTCAACGGTTGAAGCCTGCAGAAAGAAGCAAAGGTAAGGAAAGTTTTTTTTAAAACTTTACACTCACCTCTCATACTTACCTGTCCACACTTGCACCCATCACTCACCTCTACATCTGACATGTCGACCCCTCTCACCCCCGCAGGCCCACTGCTCGCCTCGCTGACCCTGGCGAGGTTCGCAGCCATCAGGAAGCCCGCACTTGCAGGTGTAAAATGGGGATAAGCCTCAAAACTGCCTGTTAACTACCTGTTAACAGGCAGTTAATTGGCTCGAATCCCCTTCCCGCCTCGAGGAGACGGGTCCCTGCGCGACTCGGGGACCCGCTCCCAGGAAGATGGCACGGAGGCGGGTTGGGAGCGGGGTTGGTACCCACTCCCAGTTTCTGCCATTTTCCTGGCAGTCCCGCCTCTAAACCCGCCTCCTCAGGGCTGGGAAAATTCCCCTTTACTTGTTAAAACTGGAGATCTGTGATGCCTATTTTTGAAAAAGAGGGGATCTGATTCTGTGCTTTAAGTCCTAACTGGAGACCCACAAAAATGTGACTCTCTGTGCTGTTGGATCTCCTGAGGTTGGTCTATTTATACTAGCAAGTGCCATTAAAGCCAGGAACATCACCCATCTATAGTTGGTGGTACTCCGTTAATATAAAACTGTCTTCAACTAACACCAAGGCCATTGCTTGATGAGGAACATTCAGAGGTGCCATGCTGAACTCTTAAAATGTAAAATATAAACTATACAAGTTCTTCTGAAGTATGATTAGAGCTTTCATGTAAACTTTATTGTTTAGTGAAACTATTTTCATCAAGAGTCTAATTTTTTGCTGTTACTGAAAAAGCATAACAGGAATTGGTGGTTTACCAAAAATAAACCACCAACTGACATTGGTCACATAATCATGGGTACAAAGGGTAAGTTCATTACACAGGTCTGACTCACTCTGTGGGTTCTCAGATCCTGTTGTGTGTTTTGTTTGACTGTGCAAGTGGCCAAGTGGGAATTTGCAGTGTTTTAGGTGGCTAGGTTTTCCCTGGAGTGGAACGGTGAGCAGTGGGCCATCTGCCAACTGTTTCGGCACAGCTGCTCCGACCAAAACCTCAGGGGGCACGTCTAATTAACTCTTTTTGTGTGAGCTTCCACCTGCACAGCGGCCTACCATGGAGATCTTGCACAATGGGAGGCGTGGTTTCTCTGCTGCTACTTAAAGGGCTGCAGCAGCCATTTAAAAGGAACTGATCGTTTAAAGTGAAGTTTTTATTGCACAGCAGAAACACTTTATAAGGACAAAACTGAACGTCAAAGCGAGTGAGAGAGCGACACACCAGAAGAATACCCTGCTTTACTAATGCAGCAGTGAAGGTGCTGCTACAGGAAGTGGGTGAAAGGACGGTTGTCCTGTTTGACACTCCAGGGCACCTGCCTCTTGGAAGAGCAGCGCAGCAACCCTGTGAGGACTTAGCAACATGAGTGAATGCCATCTGCTCCACCCAGAATACATGGAAGCAAATGAGGTCAAAGTTTATATAACTGAAAATCCTGCCAAGTTAAGGCTGCCCATATACCAAATAAGATGGGCAAGTATCCCAGTTAGTGTTTTCTCTCAACCTGATATGCATTGACTGCTGTCCCGTGCAAAACACTCGGGCAACGCTTATAGCTCTTAATTGCTTACCAAGCATGACTATACGACAGCTGGAACTTACAGCGGGAACTCTTGTCACACAAACACCTTAAAAAAAAAAACCCACTCTGCAACCTCGCAGCATGCTGCCTGTTCCTTACACATGCTAGGATATAGGATCGACACATGGTTGTCACCACATGTGCTCTTGAATCTTCCAACATTTCAACCCTTTTTCTTGAATGGTGAGTGCCGACTCTGCTTTTCAGTTGTTTGGTGCTGAATGTGAAGACATGGAACTGACTGAGCTCAATTGGTTCATGGGCAACGAGTAGATGGATGGTTACAGAACTGCTTCCATAAGTGGAGGGGCAGAGGATGTTCTAGTAACTTTGGTCCAGTGTGAGTGACTAACAACTTCCAAGCTATTAGGATATCCCCGGCATCTCGAGCAGCATTGTGATCGGCTGGTCTGACATTGCGCCCCCTGTTTTCCTCCATCCTCCTCCCCGCCATTGGAAACCTCATCAGATGAGTGCTGAGTGGCTTGTTCCTCCTGCACCTCTAGTCCTCGCTGCTGCGTTATGTTGTGCAGAATGGAGCACACCACGATTATCCTGGAGACCCTTGCTGGTGAGTGCTGAAGGGCTCCTCCAGACCTGTCCAGTCACCTGAAGCGCAACCTGAGCATGCCGATGACTTGCTCGATGACGCATCTGGTTGTCATATGGCTCGTGTTGTAGCACTTTTGGGGTTCATTGGTAGGGTTCCTCACAGGTGTCATCAGCCAGGTTTTAATGGGGTATCCTTTGTCATCTAAAAGCCACCCTTTAAGGCTGATTCCAGGTCTGAAGATGTTGGGGATGTTGGACTGCTGCAATGTGGCAGCTCCCAGGGAATCTGGCGCAGACCTGCATAAACCTTTTTTTGTGGTTGCACACCAGCTGCACATTGATGGAATGAAATCCCTTGCGGTTGATAAATGCTCCTGGTTGATCTGAGGTGCTTGGATTGCCATGCCTGTGCAGTTGATGGCACTTCTGCCCCTGTAGGAAGCCAGCCAGAGATGTGAATCCGAGTGCCCGCTCATTCTGGCTATTGTCATCACGGGAAGTTTATATACCTCCCAGCTCTGGCAAACAATCCGTCCATTACCTGACATGTGCATTTATGTGCAGTCGACTGCGAGACCCTCGCTATGTATGTGGTGGCACCCTAGAAGGAACCAGAGACAAAGAAGTTGAGGGCGGTGGTGACTTTCACAGCCACTGATAATGCGTGGCTAGGAGGTCCAGCAGGCAGCAGGTCTTTACATAGGGTTACATAGGATATACAGCACAGAAACAGGCCATTTGGCCCATCCAGTCCATGCTGGCGTTTATGCTCCACTCGAGCCTCCTCCCGTCTTTCCTCATCTAACTCTATCCGCATAACCCTCTATTCCCTTCTCCCTCAAATGCTTATCTAATGCCCCTTAAATGCATCTACACTATTCGCTTCAACCACTCCCTGTGATAGCGAGTTCCACATTCTCACCACTCTCTGGGTAAAGAAGTTTCTTCTGAATTCCCTGTTAGATTTCTTGGTGACTATCTTATATTGATAGCCTCTAGTTTTTATTCTTTCCCATAAGTGGAAACATTCTCTCTGTATCCACTCTATCAAAACCTTTCAAAATTTAAAGACCTCTATTAGGTCACCCCTCAGCCTTCTTTTTTCAAGAGAAAAGAGACCCAGCCTGTTCATCCTTTCCTGATATGTATACCCTTGCATTTTTGGTATCATCCTTGTAAATCTTCTCTGCAGGGCTTCTGAAGGCTGAGGTTGTCATGCCAGGTGTTCGCAGACATCATTAGCCCCCAAGAAGAAGATTGGCTGGCTTCAAGACAGAAAGCAGAGAGTAGGGGTAAAAGGTAGCTATTCAGAGTGGCAGAAGGTGGGTGGTGGTGTTCCACAAGTATCAGTGCTGGGACCAATGCTGTTCACAATTTACATCAACGATTTAGACTTTGGAATCAAAAACACAATTTCTAAACTTGCGGATGGCATCAAATTTGGGTGTGGGGTGGGGGAGGATAGTTAATACTGAGGAGGACTGCAACAAATTACAGGAAGACATTAATAAACTTGCAGAATGGGCATATAATTTGCAAATGAATTTCAACACAGATAAATGTGAGGTATTACATTTTGGTAGGAAGAATAGCAAAGTCACTTATTACTTTTGGAGGGTGCGAGTCTAGGTGGGATAGAGAAACAAAGGGATCTCAGAGTACAAATACACAAATCACCAGTGCCTCTATATCCTTTTTATAATATGGCGACCAGAATTGTACGCAGTACTCCAAGTGTGGTCTAACCAAGGTTCGAGACAAGTTTAGCATAACTTCCCTACTTTTCAATTCTATCCCTCTAGAAATAAACCCTAGTGCTTGGTTTGCTTTTTTAATGGCCTTGTTAACCTGTGTCGCAACTTTTAGTGATTTGTGTATTTGTACTCCGAGATCCCTTTGTTCCTCTACCCCACCTAGACTCGCACCCTCCAAAGTAATAAGTGACTTTGCTATTCTTCCTACCAAAATGTAATACCTCACATTTATCTGTGTTGAAATTCATTTGCAAATTATATGCCCATTCTACAAGTTTATTAATGTCTTCCTGTAATTTGTTGCAGTCCTCCTCAGTATTAACTATCCTCCCCCCCCCCTCCCGCCAACACCCAAATTTGATGCCATCCGCAAGTTTAGAAATTGTGTTTTTGATTCCAAAGTCTAAATCGTTGATGTAAATTGTGAACAGCATTGGTCCCAGCACTGATACTTGTGGAACACCACCACCCACCTTCTGCCACTCTGAATAGCTACCTTTTACCCCTACTCTCTGCTTTCTGTCTTGAAGCCAGCCAATCATCTTCTTGGGGGCTAATGATGTCTGCGAACACCTGGCGTGACAACCTCAGCCTTCAGAAGCCCTGCTCCTCCAACAGTGCAAAGAGCTGAGCCTCTGTCTGTGCACCCTGTTAGGTGGGCTCCTGTGACCTCGACCACTTTATTGTTCCCTTCACTGCTGGACACCTGCAGCTCCCACCCTTGCTGCTAATGATGCTCATCCTCTTGCTCGTCCGAAGTCCAAACAAAAGCAGTCATGCCACGACGCATCGTGATCTTCTCTGTGTGAACACCTCCAAACTCTACAAATAAGTCTCTCACAGCAAGTACTCGCGCCAAAACCGTGTCCCAGAGGTAACTGAGAAAGCAGCTGTAAGTACTGAACCTTTGTCCAGGTTTGGCATCTCGACCTTTAACCGCCTCGATAAAGGGCCGCCCAATCTCGCCTCAATTTCACTGCCGAATTTCCCGACCCCCGGGAAACCCATGCAGCAACCGTTCATTCCAAGTTGGGCTCCCAGTCGCGTTATAGGAGCCTGATTTAAATAGGTTAATGACCAACCCGCCTCTCCGTGGCGGGATACTCAGACGCCCCGCTTTCCCCCACTGTAAAAAAGGCGGCGGGTCGTGCGCGGCGGGTTATTTTGCATATTTGATGGTTTAACCACCTCCCGACTCTCTCCCACCCATTGTGGGGGGAGGGGATTTAATATCGAGCCCGAGCTTGCCATATCTTAGGTAAAATAAGGTTGAACCACAAAGATAGGATGGGGTCATGGTGGCTCACACCAGCAGGGTTAAATACAGTGCATCGGGTATGGTAGCATAGCAGTTATGTCACTGGACTAGTAATCCAGAGGCCTGGACTAATGATCTGGAAACTGAGTTCAAATCCCATCATGGCAGCTGGGGAATTGAAATTCAGTTAATTAAATAAATCTGGAATAAAAAGCTAGTATCAGTAATGGTGACCATGAAACTACCGGATTGTCGTAAAAACCCATCTGGTTCACTAATGTCCTTTAGGGAAGGAAATCTGCCGTCCTTACCCGGTCTGGCCTATATGTGACTCCAGACCCACAGCAATGTGGTTGACTCTTAACTGCCCTCTGAAATGGCCTAGCTAAGCCACTCAGTTGTATAAGGCGGCTCACCAGCACCTTCTCAAGGGTAATTAGGCAATAAACGCCGGCCTTGCCAGCGACGCCCACATCCCATGAATGAATAAATTTAAAAAAAACTTCTGGTAGTAAACTTGCCACAGAGGAACATCTCGCCCAGAGCTTCATCCTCACTTTCTGTTAAAAGGAAAGTGCTAGGCTCTAGGCAACTTCTTTTTACTGTTCAGAACATTCCTCCATTATGTAGTTCCTTCCACCCATTAATTTTATTACCTCACTTGACAAGTTTCAGTGTGGATATTCCCAGCCAGTGTTTCCTGTGGAGAGGTTGGTAGCAGCCTTATGCTATCAGATCTGTATGTTATATTACCTGCTGCTAGCTGACATTATGCAGGAGTTTTGGAATTCTATGTGGGTTTAGATATGTTTTCTTTCAGGAATGAGTCAGGGAACCATTATAACTACAGGAAAATCCTTTTTTGTATTTCTCTAATGGTCCTTGCCTCAACCTTCCACAAGCTAGAAATCATTCACAGCCAGGATCCTCACCTGTTCAAAGTTGCACACTCCCATCATCTTCATCCTCTCTAAATTTTGCTGGCTTCCTTGGCTCCAGTGAATTGACTTTAAAATTCCCATCCTCACTTTGTCAAATCCCTCCATGGTCTCACCGCACCCTACCTTAGTGATCTCCTCCAGATCTTTGCTCCCATCCATATCGTCTGCTCCTTCAACACCGCCTTAGTCCTTGTCCACCACTCCTTCCTCTCCACCAGCGGTGGCCAATGACCCAGTCCTCTGAAACTCCCTCCCTAGACCCATCCACACTGTCGCCTCCCTCCCTGCTTTCAAAAACCTCCTGCAAGGCCTTCTCTTTGACTGTGCCTCTGGCCCCATCCTAATCTTCTCCATTTCCATTTCCTGGTCGATATTCAATGTTTTTCTTGCTCAATGTAAAGAGCTTTAAAATTTCTTTTGAACATGAAGAATGGCGGTAAAAATGTAAGTTGTTGTTCAAGTAGATGTTAAAGATCCCATTACACTATCCAAAGAACAGCAGGAAGTTTTCCTGGTGACCAAAATTACTCTCTCAACCAACACCAAAAAAAGCTGATTATTTATCTCATTGCTATCCTCATTTATAAATCAATCTATGGGCACGCCCCACCCCTATCTCTGCAGCCTTATGTTCTAGTCTATGTCCTTCAGTCCTCTGAGTCTGGCCTCTTGTGTACCTCCCTTCCCTTTGACCCTCCTGGCCCACAAAAAAACATTTACAACAGACCGGTTTTGGTCTCTTTCAGCTGTGCCATCGGGCAAAATTGAGCGGAGCACGCAAGGCACATGTTTCATCCAGGTATCTCCCAGAATGGCAAAGGCGCTTACTGCCTGACGGACGGGCGGGTGCCCAGTGGTTAGGACTCTTTCACGATAGGGTCGGCCGGAGCGAGAGGTGGAACGGGGCAGTAAGTTTCTCCCCCATGAGTTTTGTGGGGCTGCCGTTCTGCTTCCACCCTGCGGCGCAAGTGAAAATCTCTCTCTTGGTGTCTGCTCAATCTCTGGAAAGTGACGCAGGGCATTTTCGACATTAAAGCAGCGAAATAAAAGCCAAATGGCTGCTGTTGAGATCATTTGCACTGCGCCAGTGTCAAATATGCAGTCTAACACGACTGGTGTTTGGTGCCAGACTGAGAGACCACAGGGAGCAGGTGGCATGCCCTCGAGGGATCAAGAGTGCTGGTCACTGGCGACAGGAAATGCAGTCCGCTTTTTTAAAACTTTATTAAAATTTAAAAGAAAACTCAGCAGCCATTCACAAGATTAAAACGAGCTCCCTGTCACTGTCAGCTCTCTATGAATATTAAAAACCTCACTAGCTGTTGGTAGGCACTAATTAGCGCTTCGTAAATATGTTGAAGTGCAGAGAACGCCGCCTTCCTCAGCAGTGTGAGTGAACAGTATAACTGTGGTTCCCTGCTGGTATTGCTGTGGGAAATGCAGTCAGTGCGTCAACTGAGGGAAAACTGTCCCGACACCTGGCAAACTATAGTTTGAAAATTTGCATTGTACGACACCTTGCTTTCAAGCTGCCCATCTGCGCTGATGAACACCTCCCTCTTGTCAAAGCAGCTCACACGCAAACCTGGATTAAGCAGTTGGTGATGAGTAAGTCTGGTACATGGCTTGTTACTGCTCCTCCTTGAAATGGCTTCCAAGAAGCTCTGAGAAAACAACGCATTATAAATATGCTTCAAGATTCTCACCATTTTAAAATTAAGAGCCACTTTTCTTTTAATTGAGGAACGAAGGTGAAGTACCAAAGCCCATGGAGCAAGACACCAACCGGATGAAAAGACTAAGGGGGAATAATTCAGTATCGCCCCATTTGGGGTGCAATTATCGGCCGGGCGCAAAGATTAGAGCCTGGCACTAATTATCGCCTCCAACTGCAAACTTGGCTTTTATCGCCCCTGGAGGTGATTGGAGCGCTAAATCAGGCGCTTCACACCTGTCTTAAGGCGCAAAGGCCGAGGAGCGAGGCGCTACCTCAGAGCGCTGGCGAAGCTCATGTGATGTCAGTCAGCAATGGAACACAGACACACTGGCGCCGGCCAGTTCTTAAAGGGGAGGGTTGATCTTGCTCTCCATCCACATCCTGCTCATTGCAGCCTTGAATCTCGGCCTGGAGAGACCTGTACATCAAATCTGCTGGAAAGAACAATGGAGAGGCCCAGGGAAAGAGCTCAGAGTGCAGCCCCCACAATCTCTTCTAAATCGATACAAGGAAGGGCAAATCAAAATGAACCTGCAAAGTGCTGCTCAGTACCCAAAACTCCTTCACACAGCGTTGAATCTCTCCAGAAGTCTCTCTCTCTCAGAATGCATGGTGCAAAAATGTCACCAACAAAAAAAGGCAGGAAGCGTTCGCCTTTAAATAGTGCTCCCCTAGTCCCTTCCTGACTGCAAAATGCTCCCCTCAACATATCGTTGCTAGCAGCAGGCGGTAAGGCAGGGGACGCCACTCAATATCCGGTCCGGGGCGTTGCGCACTCGACTGACGTCACGATCTGCCGGCGTAAAAGATCGTGGTGGTAGTGTTTAGCGCCGCCGCAAAATGTCGAGTTAATTTCATGAGCGGCGCAAACATCGCTGCGCACGGGCGCTAGTTGCTTTGTGCCCCATTAGCGCCCTCTTAAGGCGCTAACGGGAGGCGCAAACCAACTGAATTTTCCCCCTAAAACAACAACAGCAATTTGCATTTACATAGCGCCTTTAATGTAGTAAAATGTTCCAAGGCCTTTCACAGGAGCATTATCAGACAAAATCTGACACCGAGCCACTTAATGAGATATTGGGAGAGCTGAGAGGTAGGTTTTAAGGAGCATCTTAAAGGAGGAAAGAGAGGTAAAGAGGCGGAGAGGTTTAGGGAGAGAATTCCAGAGTTTTGGATGAGCTGTTTTAAGGAGGGTGGATAGCTCGGAGAGCATTATAATATTCGAGTCTGGCGGTAACAAAAGCATGGATGAGGCAAATCTAGGAATAGTGATTAGGTGATACCAACTTGGGTTTAAAAGACCTGAAGATTGTAAGAGGAAGAAACACTGGGTGGATGGCTCTTGGGTTTATCTCTGTATCCATGGCTGCTGACCCCATTGAGAAACCCTCTAACAGCAGAGGAGCACGTAAGCATGGATGCCTCAGCATCTGTTTGCTGTTCCTCGGTTACCATCTCCACCTTCAACAACAGTGTGCCATATCGCTTAGCCACAATAAAGGTGTGTGTGTGCAAAGGGGCAATTGTACACACCACTTGAAACGGTACCTCCCAAAGGTTGTGGCAGATGCTAAATTAGGTGGGCACCATGCTTGATGGGACAAGAAAGCTGTGTAAAAGTGAAAAGCACACTCAGTTGCTTTGCTCCTGACCCCGACGCGCAACAAAATACCTGTTTAACAGAAATTAGGTCCTAAAGAAACTAATGGAGGGGAAATGGATGCTTGGATCAGATGTGCTCTTAACCACAGCCACTTCCGTATGATTCTTTTGATGATTAAAGCATTCTCTTTTTGAAAGAGGTGATGAATGTCTAGTACGTAAAGGGTTATTTTACTGAAATTCTAAATATGCTTTCTGGCAAATGGCCAGTTCAGAATATTTTGTTCTATTTAAAATGTTGGTCATTATCTCTGATGTAAATCAGTATTCTTTTTGCAACAAAGAAATGCCGCAATTTAATTTGCTTCCTTTGAGCAAGACCCAAATTAATGGTGTCATCGGAATAATCAGCCAATAAAGTATGATGTACAAGTGTCCTAGCAACAATAAGTAGGCCACTGTAACAACTGTTTGTGACAGTTTTGCTTCTAAATTTAAAATATATATATATATATATATATATATTTTACTCTGTATCTGTCCAATCTTTATTCAGGAGCAGTTATGTAAGATGCAACCTCTTTCAACGCTCCACACAATCAGAGTTTTATTCAGTTGACATTTCCCCTCACTTCAGATTTTTTTTCTATTAGGATCTCTCATCCCTCTGTTGAGATGTTGCAGACTCCACCCCAACTACCACAATCTCCTCTCGCCCAACACAGCCTGCGCAAGCTGTAGGGTTTAATTTCACACGTTAGCTATGTTACAATTTTTACCTGATGCATATTGTCCCATCATTTTCCTGCTCTGTGTTGGATAATGGCTGTACACAATTCAGGTAAGAACATTCTCCCTGGCATTTCTTAAAACCCATCAAGAATATTGGTGCTTGTCTTTTAAAGCAGAAAAAAGCCCCCTCCTGCACCCCCACCCCACTTCCATAGTTCAGTGGGTAAATGTACTACCTAGTATGGCACTGAGCTGTAGGTCCCAGGTTCGATTCCTGGTCCATGCTCAGAGTGGCCAATACTTGGCCCAGCAAACCTGGGCTCGGGAGAAGTTAAAATCGGCTAAAGTCCTGCTCCTGATTCCTATTCAATGACCCCTGCTGGAAGTGCACGTGTGTGAGGATCGGTCTTACTGGTGTTTCCCCTGAAGTTGAATAGATTGTTGGCAGGGAAAGATTGATTTGATTAACTGTGTGTGCTGACTTAGGTTACCGCAGCAGGGCAGCAATTGAAGAACTACATTTGCTGTCAAGGCCCTGGATAGGGAGGAGGGAATCAGCTACTGTTTCCACTTTGGATTGGACCCTCCTGGAAAGCAAATGAGCATGCTGATAGACACTGGGCTCGATTTAACTGCCTCTTCCATTGATCCAAATACTGTTGCTATGCTGTCCTACCACCAGTCAAAAACTGATGAGCCAAAATTTCTTTCAGCTTAATGGCATCAAAACTAAGGCCTTTCTCTTTGGCTTCCAATAGCACACTACATGCCTCTGTCCTTGACTCCATGCACCTCACCGGATGCCACCTCAGCTGACTCCGGAGGTGTGGAACCTTGGTGACCTACTCAAGCAGAAGCTCAGCTTCCTCCTCCACATCAGCTGCATTACTACGGTGACTTTCTTCCACCTCAGCAGCATTGCCTGCCTCTGTCCCTACCTCTGCTGCAGAAACCCTAGTCCATGTCTTCATCATCTCAAGTCTGTGTCTTCACCCACACTAAGCCCCACACTCCCATCACCATGTCTTGTCCAAACTCCATGCCTCCCTGTGCTTCAGTGAGCTGACGTCAAAATTCTAGTCCTTGCTTTCAAGTCATTCCATGGCCTCACCCCACCCTACCTTGATCATTCCTTCTGCCTGACACTCCTACACGCACTGTGCGTTCCAAAAACACTGGCCAATTCTTGTCCCTCGTTTCTCTGCTCTACTATTAGTAGTCACTTGATCAGCCATTATATTCCTGTCCTCTGGGACTCCCTTCCCAATTCCATTCATCTTGTAATCGCCTTCCTGTTTTCAAAGCTTCCTCAAAGCCCTGCTCTTCGACTCTGCCTTCGGCCCTCACCTTAATCCTCTTCCTTTCTCTTTTTTTTCTCCCCGCTCAGCGAGCGCAGTTTTTTCCTTCTTAATGTAAAGTACTTTGAGATGTCTTCCAATACACGAGAAAAGCTAGTGAAATTGTTGTTACGATTACTACTACAAAACCAACAATGCACAGCGACAGGATCAGGATTCCATGTCTAGATTTGCACATGAAGAATGGCCACTTGAAGGTGCCAGACGACGGCAAGCACCCATGGAGTTGCCATCCCAGTAAGAGCTACATCAAAGGCAAATGTGGGGAGGAAAATGGGGGATAAAGAGAATCCGTAAGCATGCTGTGATTGGAGCATGCATGTACATTTATTTTTACATTTTTGTCACTTTTTATCTTAACTTTCATAGGGCAGTGGAGCAGTCGCCAATGTAATACTGGTGACCATTGGGAGGCAGGGTTAGCCGACTGTGGGAGGCAGGGAAACCAGCAATATTCATGGTAGGAAGCCAACACTGGAAAAATGCTAATCGTGGTGTTTATTATTTCTCCTTCCTCATGTAACTCCTGTTGAAGTCCAGTTCCATGGGCATTGGCAGCTTGCCAATACCTGGCCAGGTGGTTAATCTTCGTCCCTGACGGTTAGAAATTAGTCTGTGCCTGTTTGCGGGTCCAGAAATAAATTAAGAGCCGTCGGCAGAAACCCTCGAGTCAGAAAAAAGAAAGACTTGCATTTATATAGCGCCTTTCACGGCCTCAGGACATCCCAAAGCGCTTTACGACCATTGAGGTACTAATGAATTGTAGTCACTGTTGTAATGTAGGAAACGTGGGAGACAATTTGCGCACAGCAAGGTGCCACAAACAGCGATGAGATAAATGACCAGATAATCTGGGGTTTTTTGTGATGTTGGTTGAGGGATAAATATTGGCCAGGACACCGGGAAGAACACCCCTGCTCTCTTCGAATAGTGCCATGGGATTGTTTTCGCCCACCTGAGCAGACGGGGCCTCGGTTTAACGTTCCAGGAAGTGGGGGATTGGATCGGGTAACGGGGGCTGGTAATCGCCAGGACTGTGGAGTCAGAGGGGACTTCTGGTCCTCCGAGCCGAACAGAAAGGTTTTCGTTTTAAAAACGTACCTTTTCTTGGGGCCGCTGAAGAACGTTAAGTGGGGCAGCCCCCAGGTACACTGACTCCAACTGTAGCACACCCACCACTGCCCTGTCTTCGATCAGCTAACTAAATATAGGCCAGGGTTCAAACCTGGCATTTCCCTGGCCTGTACAATTGCACACTATTAACGGTGTAGTTACCCATTGAGCCATTGGGTGAGCATTCCCTATTCACGGCACATGATTGGCTCCATATATTTTACTTAAACAACATAGAGGGGGTAATTTTAACCTCTTGCCTGGCGGGAAACTGATGGGATAGGGTCGAATGCCGGTTTTACATCCCACTGATTCTATTCTCCACTGAAGTTACTGGAGAGTAAAATCAGACTGGGTACAAAACTGGCATTCGACCGAATTGCAGTCGTTTCCCACCGGATGGCTTAGGTTCAAATGATCCCAATTAGGTTTCTATTAAAATTAAAAGCTATGGCCGGAATTATCCGGGGCGGGAGCAGTGGCGGGTCGGGTGGGAAAGTTGTTATTTTTGACCGGGCCGGGAACCCGCTGTCATCTCACTCCCACGTGCCTTTCCCCCAGGCGCGTCTGTCATCGCGGAGCTGACCCGACCGACAGCGGCGGGCAACCCAATTGAGATGATTATCAAGTAGTTTACAGGCACTTAAGAGCCCTTTTCACTTATTTTTTGAATGACCCTGCATGGCCACGGGATTCACGCAGCTCGGGAACCGCGTCTGTCAACCTGAGGCAGGAGTTCAGTGGCCATTGCTCCAGCTGATTACTTGACAGCATCAAATGTACAGTAAAAGCTCCCACCTGACAGATGATCACTTTCCTCAGGCAGAAGCTGTTGCTCAGTCTATTTCCAGCACAGATTCTGCAGGCTGCAAGTCTTTCCAGCAAAGTCTCCAACCAGTGTCACCTCATTGGAAGAACTCTCACCACTGACAGATTGCTTCTGTCATCTGTACTTCACCTGCCATCTATTCCATCAACATGGGTGCCCCTTATACTGTCTCACCTTGGTCCTCAGAATCGGACCACAATGAGTCCCAACACCAGCAGCACCAGGCACACCAGCAGCACCAACAACAACAGCAACCTTCTCCGCAGTCACCTGATGCTGCACAGGACAGAGGGCATCAGCACCCGAACACGTTGCTGCCCTGGGAGGCCAGGGATGGCCTCATCTTGTCCAGATTTAGTTAACTTTATGCTGTACACCCATATGGGTGCCACATGATGCGCCAGGTTGGCACCACCACACACTAACACCATAAGGTATCCCTACAATGACCAAACCATTCCTTTCACACTCATCACCATTGCGGGGGGTTACTGTTATGTCTCACCATTCACTGTAACTCACTAAGCCACTTCCAAAGGTGCACACAAATCTATCCAAGACCGAAAGTGTTGAAAATAAAAAATGTTATGTTTGACAGCACATTAACGGTAACTTTACATGAACATTGAATAAAACACCCAAGTGGCTACCCTTGTGTGTTGTTAGTTGTTACGATTGCACTAGGATGAGGGTGAGTGTGAGGGGTGGCTAGTGAGAAAGGAAAGTGATAATGTAGATAGAGAGAGATGGGTGGACGTGCAAGGTATGTTGGTGTGAGTAAGGATGTGCAGGAGTAGGGTATGGAAGGCAGAGTGATGGGGATGTGATGAGAGGCACAGCAGGATGAGGTTGAGTGTGGCTTTGTGCTAACGTTTCCTGATCTAATGACATAATTGAAATGTTTGCAGCACTGCACCCAGGTCCTCCTGACCACATCCCTGCTTGTGACCTCCTCTGCAATCTGCAACCAGGCTGTCTTGGTCTGCTGGGGAGGTCTATTCTGCCCATCAGAAGGGCAGAGGACCTCCCTGCGTGCTCTGACTCCCTCCATAAGCATATGGAGGGAGTCATCGGAGAACCTGGGTGCAGCCCTCTGCCTCTGTGCAGTCGTTGTCAGTGTTTGCAGCACTCCAATGCTGTAGCACACTGACAGCACTATCTTACATTGACATTCAAATCTAATGTGGCCATGGGCCCTTTAAAGATCCCGGCTGAAAATACGTCATGAATGATGTCACCAGACCTGCTCCATCTCATTGGGCCGGGTGACGCGCTGGGCGGGGCTTAATAGGACCCATTACGGTAAGTTCATTTTCTACAGCGGGATGGAGCCAGCAGCAGGGTCATGACCCGCCACAGACACCGCCCACACCAGACCCGCCAAGGTAAAGAAAATTCCGGCCTGTGTTTTTATTTCCCCCACTTCTGATCGCTTCTCTCCTGAAAGAAGCAATTCATGCTGGGATACAAGGGTAGATTTTATGAATTCGAGCTCTAGTTTTCTCCTGTTCTCTCTATCCCTGTGTATATCTGTGGTTTTCTCCCTTTTTGTTTGATGCCCCAGGCTCTCTCTCTCTCTTTCTCTCTATCCCCATTCACTGAGTCTTAATTTTGTTTGATTTATTTTCATTTTAACAGTTAAAGGCCTATTAATAAACAGCCTTTTTGAAGGCCCCTTGAGCCAATTTCAGAGGTTTCAAATGTTCCGAATTTCTCTCTCATTCAGAATGAAGTCTTTACCACTGGTGGTATGATTAAAGGGTGATGTGTGCTGCCATTGTAATTCCCTGTCTACCCATCAGGTGTCTCTGGAGAAATAGCTCAGTCAGATTGCTGTGGTCACAAAATGTCGAAATCCTTTAAATAAAAAGTCATACTACACAAAAAAACTTGTATTGCTGTAACTAATGCAATTTATTTATTATTTAGAATCGTGGCAATTTACGGCACAGAAGGAGGCCATTCAGCCCATTGTGTCTGCGCCGGCCAAAAAGAGCTATCCTGCCTAATCCCACTCTCCAGCTCTTGGTCCGTAGCCTTGTAGGTTACGGCACTTCAAGTGCATATCCAAGTAGCTTTTAAATGTGATTAGGGTCTCTGCCTCTACCATCCCTTTCAGGCAGTGAGTTCCAGAACCCCACCACCCTGTGAATGAAAATTTGTTCTACTCAATGCCCCTCTAATCCTTTTACCAATTACTTTAAATCTATGCCCCCTGGTTATTGACCTCTCTGCGAGGGGAAACAGGTCCTTCCTGACCACTCTATTTCGGCCCCACATAACTTTATACACCTCAATTAAATCTCCCCTCAGCCTCCTCTGTTCCAAAGGAAACAATCCCAGCCTATCCAATCTTTCCTCATCGCTAAAATTCTCCAGTCCTGGCAACATCCTTGTAAATCTCCTCTGCACCCTCTCCAGTTGCATCCTTCCCGTAATGAATTTAATCAAAGTGTTTTTCTTTCTATCACTTACACCCTATCTCCTTTTTCTTAGTTTAATTCCTTGTGTTTTTCTTTTTTTAAGGGAAGGATTGCATTCCATCCTTCCATTCCACTGCTTTCTTGAGGCTGAAACCAGGGGTGCAGCTGCAGATAAAGAATTGGAAAGGCCCTCATGGCAACTCTGAGATTTGGAGCATATCATTGCCCCCTAGTGGTTGCACTTCCACTTTACTTGCCCATACCCCTCAGTAGTTGTACCCATAGCTGTAGGGAGGGGTGCGGGGTAGCGAGGGGGCTTGATTTGGCAGTCTGTCTTTCTTCTTTGGAAGCTTGCTTCTTTCCCACGAAAATATTCTAGGCCCTCTTTGTAGGGTTTCAGCCTATGTCGTTTACGGCTTTCTCCTGGCTCTAGAAATTATTGAGAGTTAGCTCGGGAAGATCATTAACCTGCAGACACCATTCTCTCCTGAGTTAAAAGAGTTTGCTGAATACCAAACCGTTAAAGTCAGGCAGAATTCTAGTCGGAAGGGGGAGGGGAAATGATATTCTCTTGTAGGTCAGAATTTTCATTGGCTCATCTTACCCATGGTCGGAGTGTTAATGTTATTTTAGCTTCCAAGTTATTTAAGTTTGTTCCTTGCATTTGATAAGTTCAGAGATGTTTTCCCAAGCTACAGTAGTTATCCTCGATAGTTACTAAGGTTGGAAAATGGCTACAGCTTTGTCTTTCCTCTCCTGAGTGTAGATTAGAAGAGTTTGCTTTTCTCATTATCTCATCGGTCTTGTATCTTATTCCCAAATTTCTGCCCTCCTCTCCTGCTGCAGTACAGCTCCACAGATACCAGAGTGACCCTCCAGTGCTTCAATCAATGGGCCATTTTTCATTTGAATCCAGTCAGTGAGTATAAGCATGCTACTCAATCCGTGTCAATCCCAAACCCGCAACCTCTACCACCTAGAAGGACAAGGGCAGCAGGCACATGGGAACATCACCACCTCCAAGTTCCCCTCCAAGTCACACACCATCCTGACTTGGAAATATATCGCCGATCCTTCATCGTTGCTGGATCAGCTCATCCGCTGCTGAAACCCTCATCCATGCCTTTGTTGCCTCTGGACTTGACTGTTCCAACGTACTCCTGGCTGGCCTCCCACATTCTACCCTGCGTGGACTTGGGGTCATCCAAAACTCGGCTGCCCGTGTCCTAACTCGAGCCAAATCCCGTTCACCCATCTCCCCTGTGTTCGTTGACCTACATTGGCTCCTGGTTAAGTAACACCTCGATTCCAAAATTCTCATCATTGTTTTCAAATCCCTCCATGGCCTCGCCCCTCCCTATCTCTGTAATCTCCTTCAGCCACACAACCCCCCCGAGATATCTGCGCTCCTCTAATTCTGCCCTCTTGAGCATCCCTGATTATAATCGCTCAACCATTGGTGGCTGTGCCTTCTGTTGCCTCGGCCCTAAGCTCTGGAATTCCCTGCCTAAACCTGTCCGCCTCGCTACCTCCTTTCCTCCTTTAAAACCTTCCTCTTTGACCAAGCTTTTGGTCACCTGGCCTAATTTCTCCTTATGTGGCTCGGTGTCAAATATTTTGTCTTATAATACTCCTGTGAACAGCCTTGGGACGTTCTAGTATGTTAAGGCGCTATATAAATACAAGATGTTGTTGTTGGGTCACAATCCTGAACTCCCTCCCCAACAACACTGTGGGAGCACCTTCACCACACGGACTGCAGCGGTTCAAAAAGGTGGTTCACCACCACCTTCTCGAGGGCAATTAGGATTTACAATAAATGCCGGCCTTGCCAGCAACGCCCACATCCCATGAATGAATAAAAATGTCCCAGGTTAGGCAATGCACACGTTAGAGGCAGAGCAAAAGCTCCTTGGGCAAATTGCCATCATTCCTAACTCAGATGTTGTGCTAATGGACCTTTTTAAAAATGTGTTCACGGGATGTGGGCGTCGCGGGCAATGCCAGCATTTATTGCCTATTGCTGATTGCCCTTTGAGTGGTTTGCTAGGCCAATTCAGAGGGCAGTTAAGAGTCAACCACATTGCTGTGGGTATGGAGTTACATATAGGCCAGACCAGGTAAGGATGGCAGATTTCCTTCCCTAAAGGACATCAGTGAACCAGATGGGTTTTTCCCCGACAATCCAGTAGTCTCATGGTCACCAGTACTGATACTAGCTTTTTATTCCAGATTTATTTAATTCACTGAATTTAAATTTCCCAGCTGCCAAGGTGGGATTTGAACTCATGTGCCCAGATAGAATGGTTTGGTTAGAATGATTATAGCACAGAAGGAGGCCATTCAGCCCATCGAGCCCGTGTCGGCTCTCTGCAAGAGCACTTCAGCTAGTCCCACTCCCCTGCCCTTTCCCCGTAGCCCTGCAAATTTTTTTCCTTCAGGTACTTATCCAATTCCCTTTTGAAAGCCACGATTGCATCTGCCTCCACCACCCTTTCAGGCAGTGCATTCCAGATCCTAACCACTCGCTGTGTAAAAAAGTTTTTCCTCATGTCGCCTTTGGTTCTTTTGCCAATCACCTTAAATCTGTGTCCTCTGGTTCTCGACCCTTCTGCCAATAGGAACAGTTTCACTCTATCTACTCTATCTACACCCCTCATGATTTTGAACACCTCGATCAAATCTCCTCTCAACCTTCCCTGCCCTAAGGAGAACAACCCCAGCTTCTCCAGTCTGTCTGCATAACTGAAGTCCCTCATCCCTAGAATCATTCTCGTAAATCTTTTCTGCACCCTCTCTAAGGCCTTCACATCCTTCCTAAAGTAGGGTGCCCAGAATTGGACACAATACTCCAGTTGAGGCCGAACCAGTGTTTTATACAGGTTCAACATAACTTCCTTGCTTTTGTACTCTATGCCTCTACTTATGAAGCCCAGGATCCTGTTTGCTTTTTTAACCACATTCCCAACCTGTCCTGCCACCTTCAATGATTTGTGCACATATACCCCCAGGTCTCTCTTTTCAAGCACCCCCTTTAGGATTGTACCCTTTGGTTTATATTGCCTTTCCTTGTTCTTCCGACCAAAAGGTATCACTTCACACTTTTCTGCGTTAAATTTCATCTGCCACGTGTCCGCCCATTTCACCAGCCTGTCTATGTCTTCTTGAAGTCTGTCACTATCCTCCTCACTGTTCACTATACTTCCAAGTTCTGTGTCATCTGAAATTTTGAAATTGTGCCCTGTACACTCAAGTCCAAGTCATTAATATATATCAAGAAAAGCAGTGGTCCTAGTACCGACCCCTGGGGAACACCACTGTATACCTTCCTCCAGTCCAAAAAACAACCGTTCACCACTACTCTCTGTTTCCTGTCACTTAGCCATTTTTGTATCCATGCTGCCACTGTCCCTTTTATTTCATGGGCTTCAACTTTGTTGGCAAGCCTATTAAGTTGCACTTTATCAAACGCCTTTTGGAAGTCCATGTTACCTCATCAAAAAACTCGATCAAGTTAGTTAAACACGATTTGCCTTTAACAAATCCGTGTTGGCTTTCCTTAATTAATCCACACTTGTCCAAGTAACTGTTAATTTTGTCCTTGATTATCGTTTCTAAAAGCTTCCCCCACTACCGAGGTTAAACTGACTGGCCTGTAGTTGCTGGGTTTATCCTTACACCCTTTTTTGAACAAGGGTGTAACATTTGCAGTTCTCCAGTCCTGACTTGGAAGTATTTCGCCGTTCCTTCATCGTTGCTGGGTCAAAATCCTGGAACTCCCTCCCTAACAGCACTGTGGGACTACCTTCACCAAACGGACTGCAGCGGTTCAAGAAGGTGGCTCACCACCACCTTCTCAAGGGCAATTAGGGATGGGCAATAAATGCTGGCCTTGCCAGCGACGCCCAGATCCCATGAACGAATTAAAAAAAAAGTCCTCTGGCAACACCCCCGTATCTAAGGAGGATTGGAAGATTATAGCCAGTACCTCTACGATTTCCTCCTTAGCTTCCCTCAGCATCCTAGGATGCATCCCATCCGGTCTTGGTGACTATCAACTTTAAGTACAGACAGCCTTTCTAGTACCTCCTCTTTATCAATTTATATCTCATCCAGTATCTCCACTACTTTCCCTCTGAACTTTCTATATTCAGCCTGGTTCTCACTTGTATTCTCAACCTGACATCTGTCATATGCCTCCTTTTTCTGCTTCATCTTACTCTCTCTCTATCTCTTTCGTCATCCAGGGAGCTCTGACTTTGTTTGCCCTAACCTTCCCCATCGTGGGAATGTACCTTGACTGTACCCAAACCATCTCCTCTTTAAAGGCAGCCCATTGTTCGATTACAGTTTACCTGCCAATCTTTGATTCCAATTTACGCGGGCCAAATCCATTCTCAACCCACTGAAATTTGCCTTCCTCCAATTGCTCCATGTCCTTTTGCATAGCTAATCTAAACCTTATGCTACTATGATCAATGTTCCCTCAATGTTCCCCTACTGACACTTGCTCCACTTGACCCACCTCATTCCCCAGAACCAAATCCAGCAATGCCTCCTTCCTCGTTGGGCCGGAAACGTACTGATCAAGAAAGTTTTCCTGAACACACTTCCCCCTCTCTGCCCTTTACACTATTACTATCCCAGTCTATATTAGGATAGTTGAAGATCATTAGTCCAGGCCTCTGGATTACTAGTCCAGTAACATAACCACTATTACGATAGCAAAATACTGCAGATGCTGGAAATCCGAAATAACAACAGAAAACGCTGGAAAAACTCAGCAGGCCAGGCAGCATCCGTAGAGAGAGAAAGAGAGTTGACGTTTCAGGTCGATGACCTTTCATCAGAACTGGGAAGAGCTGGAAATCAAATAGATTTAAGGCCAGGGTAAAGCTGGGAAAAGGGGGAGGGGATAAAGGAACAAAGGAGGAGATGAAGAGACATTAAGAGACATTAAGAGATATGCAAGGCTAGAGGTGGTGTTAATGTGACAGATTAAGGCTGAATGAAGTGTGAAATCCACTGGCAGAATGAAGGACAGCTGCCAGCTTCTAGGAGGAAAAAAAAGGTGGGGGGGACAAATAAAAGGGTGGATAAAATAAAATATAAATGTGATTGGAGCTGAGGTTATGATCTAAAATTGTTGAACTCGATATTGAGTCATAACCACTATGCTACTGTACTGCACATTCTTGTGCTCTGACTGAGTGAAATGTGTCCACTGTTGGCTCAATGGCAGCACTCGCGCCTCTGAGTCAGAAGGTTGTGGGTTCAAGTCCCACTCCAGAGATTTGAACACATATCTAGGCTTACACTCTAGTGCGGTACTGAGGGAGTGCTGCACTGTCGGAGGTGCAGTCTTTCTGATGAGTGGATGTAAAAGATCCCATGGCACTATTTCAAAGAACAGCAGGGGAGTTCTCCCCAGTGTCCTGGCCAATATTTATTCCACATTAGATGGTGGGCAGGGGGAGATGAATCCAAGGGAAGAGAGGCGCATAATTCTACAAAAATGTGGGTCTTCGGTGGTGTTGGGTCTCGAGAGTCTGCCATCAATGATGAGAAACCCAGTCATCTGGCATTGTTGCTACTCTTTAATGTACAACTTGATGACCATTTGTCTGTGGTTAGGGTTACATTGGTTTTTTCAGTGGCTCAATGTCTAATATGTAACAGGACATCAAAATGACTTTAAAAAAAAAAATAGAAGTCCATTTGCCGCAAGAGGCCACCAGCTTTATATTAGGTCTCAGTCGAAAGACACCTCCTCCCACAATGCAGCACTCCCTCAGTACTGTGTGTCAACCTCGGTTATGTGCTTAAGTTCAGTCAATGGAGAGATTAGTGCTTGGAAGGTAAAAGTGTGAATATTCTAAAAGTTTATTTGCATACACAACTGTTAGTAGGTGGAGGTTTAATGTTATGTGTACAGTTTAAAGTCAATCCAGTGTATGGAGAAGCAGCAGGTACCAGCATAAAGAGAGGATAATGTTAGAAGATCAAGATAGACGGCAGAGTGATGGAAAGGATAATGACACATATAATGGTCTGGAGTGGCTTCGCTATTCTCTTTTCATGAACTTTCAAACTGTGACTGTTGTCATCCTAACGCTGATGTGAGGTGTGAATCGGCAGCCTTCATACTAGTTTGTGTTGCCTCCGTATCTCCAGACCAGGCTGCAGTCATCTGGACTTCTTTACAGCTGTATCTATAATTTTGGCAGTGACAACGCCATATTTGCTATCCTAGTTCCGAGTGAAATCACGCACTTCTGGGAAACTGGTCCTCTCTGTGAAACAGGAGTTGGGCACCTAATGTGAATCTCTTGTTTTCATGCAGTTTCTAATAACTCAGAGCTCAGTGCATCCATCAGGCTGGTAATTTAATACTGCATGGTTCATGCACCGGGAGTGCCAACGCAGCTGGGATTGTGGCCTGTTTGGATCATCCTGCTGTGAGCTGAATGTGATCTTGTCAAGTAAGCATGAATCAGACTGTGGTTACTTTGCTAGTCTGTTTAGATTGATAGCGAGAGGCTGGAGAAGACTCCATGTGAAAGATCTGATGCTCTGTTGTAGGGTACCTTCTCATTCCATTTGGACAGTTTGACTTTTGAGTATTGTAGAACCATTGAAGTTTACAGCAAAGAAGGAGGCCATTCAGTCCATTGTGCCTGTGCTGTCTCTTTGTTAGACTATCAAAAACTAAACCTGCTATCCTGCTCTCTCCCCATAACCCTGTATTTTCCTTGGCTTCCAATGGCTATCTACTCGTCCCTTAAAAGATGCAATAAACTCTGCCTCAACTATTTCGTATGGCAAAGAATTCCATGCTCTAATAACAATCTGTGTAAAGAAATTTCTCCTAAACTCTCCTCATTCTCTTAATAATAATTTTAAATTGTGTCTAAAGTGTAAATCGCACAATCTAAAGTCAGATTTTTAAACAGAAGTCTGATTCTCATTCCCACGTCTCTGTCCATGAAGTAGAGGCTTTAGTTATTGAATTTTCAATTAATTTTTACCAGCAGCAAAGCTGAATATCAGATCTCAGGCCACAATCCCACGCCCTGCCCGCACCACCTCTCTCCTTCCTACTGGCCAGTTTTTGGATTATCAAAATGTGATAATCCTGTCCAGCTGTCAGTGTAGACTCTCTGATTTCTGTGCTCTGAATCAACCCTGTTGCCAATCGACTGCTGGGGACTCTCTTCAATATGGTCGACATGAAAAGCGACATCAGAACTCAGGAGTCACATCTGACAACTGAGTGCGCTGAAGCCAAGTAGTGTGGACCCCATCTACCAGGCGCAGTATGACTGAAGCCAGGTGAAAAGCCACATTTTAAAAGTGAGTCCTCTTTTTACTGTTAAGAACAAAGCAGAAGCTCCCACCCATGTTGTCCTAATGTTAAAACCTAGCTGTATGTGTGTGGGGGGAGGAGAGGGTCAAAATGGAGATCTGTGCATGGTTCACAATCATATCCAGTCCATTCTGCCACTGTACATAATACATGGGAGAAAGAGGAATTGTCCGATACATTTACACAACATTTGATCTGCTGTGTTTTTGGATTCCCAAGCAAAGCAAAAGGAAATTTTGCCCTACGGAGCTGCTCTGCTAAGACCCAGTTATAAACTAGGTAGTTGCAAATCCAACATTAAGGAATTGCATATTATACCACTACAGAATGACTTTCATTTATATAACGTCTTATCATATCTCTCAGAAATGTCCCAAAGCCCTTCGCATCCAATGAATTACTTTGAAGTGCAGTGAATGTTGTTGTGTAGACAAATGTGACAGCTATCTTACATACAGCAAGATCCCACAAATAGCAATGAGATGGAGGACCAGTTGATCTATTTTTGGTGGTGTTGGTTAAGGAGCAAATGTTGATCAGGACACCAGGAGAATTCCCTGCTCTTCTTCCAATATTACCATGGGAGATTTCATTCCCCCCTGAACCACCAGAACATGCAGATGGGGGTTTGGTTTAACATCTCACCCAAAGGACGGCAACAGTCTCAGTATTGCACTGGACTGTCGGCATAGATTATATGCTCAGATCCAGCGTGGGGCTTGAACATGCTTAAAGACAGCAGCTGGTGTAGTACTGAGCTATACAAACCGAAAGGTCTTAAGGTTCAATCCCTGGTCTGGGCTGAATTGTCTAACCTCAGGCAAGGCACCAGCTGAGATGCCTGTCTCTGATCGCTATCTGCTGGATGTAAATGTATGCGGCTGTTGTGTGACATGGATTCTAGCTCAGGTTTTACATCCTGTTGATCAAATTGCCTGCCAAAGCTCATTGTCTAAGCGCACAGATAAATAATGAAATTACCTCGTGAAGAACTAGGGCAACACAGGAAAAAAGGCAAGGAAATTGGAAAAATAGAAATTGTTCAAAAATGGACAGCTGTGTGACTGTAAGTTGGAGCCCAAGGGCATCTGGACTCATATAGCTCTGCCCTACTGATAGTAAGATGTGAGTTCATGTCCATGAATCCTGACATTGTGAGTTAATAATCTTGGCTGCACCACTGGAAGAAGCACTGATTGCAGGAGAAGGGCTCCTAGCAGAGAGGGAGAGAAGAAAGAAAACCTGTGGCCAAGTCATCAAATTTAGGAGCTGACTCACAACCCAGGTGCCAACACAGAGAACTTCTTGGATAGCATTACCTACCTAATCTGAAAGTATGAAAAACAATTCCAAAAATCACTAGAAATGCATGTCAAATTTTGAATGCTTTAATTAATCTCCCACCTGAAGGTCCACCCCAACAACCCTGGGCATTAGGTTTCCTGTGCGTGCTATGGACTTAGCATCCAGCATGCTCGCCAGCTGCAGCATAGTGCAGTAGCCATCCACAAACCCTTTTGAATAAATGAATGAAGCTTCCGCCTACTTTCATAGAATCATAGAATGTTACAGCACAGAAGGAGGCCATTCGGCCCATCGTGTCTGTGCTGGCTTCGTGGAAGTGCAGTTGTGCTTAGTCCCACATCCCCGCTTTTTGTTTGTAACCTTGTAAGTTCCTCATCCTCAAGTAGCTCTCCAACTCCCTCTTAAAATTATTTATGGATCAGCTTCCACCACCTTTTCAGATAGAGCGTTCCAGATCCCGACAACTCTGAGTGAAAAAACTTCTCATCTTTCCTCTAGAGATTTCTCCAATGATTTTGAATCTATGACCTCCAGTTATTGACCCACTCACCAGAGGGAATAGTTTTTCTCTCTCTACTCTGATCAAAACCTCTCGTCATCTTGAAACGCTCGATTAGGTCAGCTCGTAACCTTCTCTGTTCCAAGGAGAACAGTCCTAACTTTTCCAATCTCTCCTCATAACTGAAGTCCCTCATCCCTGGTAACATCCTGGTAAACCTCCTCTGGACCCTTTCTAAGGCCTTTACATCTTTCTGAAGTGTGGTGCCCAGAATTGTCCACAATACTCCAGCTGAGGCCTAACCAGTGATTTACAAAGTTCTAGCACGATCTCTTTGCTTTTATATTCTATTCCTCTATTTGTAAACCCAAGTAACCCATATGCTTTTTAACCACCTCATCAACTTGCTCTGCCACCTTTAAGGATTTGTGTATATGGACACCAAGGTCTCTCTGCTCTTCTACACTTTTCAAAATTGTGCCATTTATAGTAGACTGTCTTTCCATATTAGTCCTCCCAAAGTGCATCACTTCACACTTCTCCGAATCGAACTCCATCTGCCCTGCTTCAACCCATTTCACCGTCCTGTCTGTCGTCCTGAAGCCTATAACTATCCTCATCACTATCTACGACTTTGCCAAGTTTCGTATCATCTGCAATCTCTGTAATGCTGCTCCCTACAACCGAGACAAGGTCATTTATAAAAATTGCAAACAGTAATGGATCATAAACTGACCCTTGGGGAACACCACTGCAAACCACCTTCCAGTCTGAAAAACATCCATCCACCATCACCCTTCGCTTCCTGTCACTGAGCTAATTTCGTACCCATTCTGCCACTTTCCCCTTAATTCCATTAATCTTTGAACGGGATTTTCCCAGGCCCAACCAGAAAGTTAAGTAGAGCCTGAAATGCACGGAAATCAGGAATCATGGCTCTGCCCTACTGATGGCGAGATATGATTTCTTGTCCAATTCCGGATTTTTATGGATCGTCCGTGGCCAAAAACAAGCGCAAACAAGGGTGTCCTGGAGACTAATATTCCCGCATAGTGTGCTGTATGCACACAATTTCCCATGATCAGCTCATTAATTTAATTATTGATAATTCTAGGTGCAACTTTGGATGTGTGAAGGAAGTAGCCTAGTGGTGAGACTGGAAAATTGCAATTGAGGTGAGACTTAAAGGGAAGTGACTGTCATGTCTGCTGCACTGCACCGAAGAGCGGGAATGGGAATTCCCATGGGACTCCATTTTGAGATGGGGATTGCAGGAGAGTCGGCCCGAGTCTGGTGGCGCGGCAATTAACTTAATGGATAGTGTGGCCAGATCGTTCAACGAAAGGAATGCTCTGTTTTACAAGGGGAGGAGAATAAACCCGAAAGAGTATTTCAAATATAGAGTAAAAGAGCATTATAAGGCTTTGTGGATTTATTGTTCGGAAAAGAATTAAGGAAGGCATTTTTTGACCAGTTTTTGAAGTTCAATAGATTAATATATGTCATAAGAGACAAATTGAACTTTAATTTCTGAAGCTAATGGTAAAGGAATGACTGTACAGTATAACAGAATAATAATGTTAATTGTCTTTCATGATGACTTAATTTCCGTCGCTAAAAATTGGTAAAGGAATGATTGTCTGGTACAAAGGAATGATCACGATATTGTAAATGTATTTAATGTTGAATAAATCCAATTTAAAAAAAAGAGCCTGAATATTAATCTTTGCATGGCAGCTTGTTGCTGACCATCAGATGCTTTGAGACATACGACTCAATTTGAACATGACCGATTGAGAAATAGTTTTCACAAACCGGGAAAATTAAAATTTAAATATACATCTTTTAAACTCAAAAAATTACACAAATGCTTCTATTTGAATCAAAGCCCTGTCCTTGGAAACCTGGCCAAACACAATGGGGCCTCTGTCCGTAGATTCAGATACGAGGGTGAGTACGAAACAGCTCTGATCTGCTTGGCATCTTCTATTGTTCCTCCTCTTTTTCCTCCAAAAAGCTGAAATGTAGCAGGAATCTCACTGGAAAAGCCATTGTAGCACTAATGGAGCTATAGGGGAAAAAATAGCCAGCATCAGAACAGGTGCAACCAAGTCTCTTGAAAATCTAAGTGGTTGTAAACTAAAAATCCCCAAAAGTGGTGCAGAAATGTCCTGAGATCTACTCATTGAACGTTCATACTGACCAAGTCTGACCACATTTTGGGTTGTGCCTGGGTAACTCTGGAGTACCAGTGCTCAGCACCCACTAGTCCACTGGGGGCTTTGAATTTCTGATGGGCCCTGCGGAATACAGTGTACCACCAACCCCTTCTATATCCTCAATATCTCCCACCGGCAGGACAGACCCACCAGGGGTGGCGGCACAGTGGTATACAGTCGGGAAGGGAGTGGCCTGGGAGTCCTCAACATTGACTCTGGACCCCATGAAGTCTCATGGCTTCAGGTCAAGCATGGGCAAGGAAACCTCCTGCTGATTACCACCTACTGCCCTCCCTCAGCTGATGAATCAGTACTCCTCCATATTCAACACCACTTGGAAGAAGCACTGAGAGTAGCAAGGGCACAGAATGTACTCTGGATGGAGGACTTCAATGTCCATCACCAAGAGTGGCTCGGTAGCACCACTACTGACAGAGCTAGCCGAGTCCTGAAGGACATAGCTGTCAGACTGGGCCTGCGGCAGGTGGTGAGAGAATCAACACGAGGGAAAAACCTACTTGACCTCGTCCTCACCAATCTACCTGTCGCAGATGCATCTGTCCATGACAGCATTGGTAGCAGTGACCACCGCACAATCATTGCGGAGACGAAGTCCTGTCTTCACACTGAGGACACCCTCCATCGTGTTGAGTGGCACTATCACCGTGCTAAATGGGATAGATTCAGAACAGATCCAGCAGCTCAAAACTGGGCAACCATGAGGCACTATGAGCCATCAGCAGCAGCAGAATTGTATTCCACCACAATCTGTAACCTCATGGCCCAGCATATCCTTCACTCTACCATTATCATCAAGCCACGGGACCAACCCTGGTTCAATGAGGAGTGCAGAAGAGCATGCCAGGAGCAACACCAGGTGTACCTAAAAATGAGGTGCCAACCTGGGGAAGCTGTAACACAGGACTACATGCATGCTAAAAAGCGGAAGCAGCATGCTATAGACAGAGCTAAGCGATCCCACAATCAACGGATCAGATCAAAGCTCTGCAGTCGTGAATGGTGGTGGACAATTAAACAACTAATGGGAGGAGGAGGCTCCATGAATATTCCCATCCTCAATGATGGCGGAGCGCAGCACACAAGTGCAAAAGACAAGGCTGAAGCGTTTGCAACCATCTTCAGCCAGAAGTGCCGAGTGGATGATCCATATCGGCCTACTCCTGAGGTCCCCACTATCACAGAAGCCAGTCTTCAGCCAATTCGATTCACTCCACATGATATCAACAAACGGCTGAGCACACTGGATACAGCAAAGGCTATGGGCCCCGACAACATCCCGGCTGTCGTGTTGAAGACTTGTGCTCCAGAACTAGCCACGCCTCTAGCCAAGCTGTTCCAGTACAGCTACAACACTGGCATCTACCTGACAATGTGGAAAACTGCCCAGGTGTGTCCTGTCCACAAAAAGCAGGACAAATCCAATCCGGCCAATTACCGCCCCATCAGTCTACTCTCAATCATCAGCAAAGTGATGGAAGGAGTCGTTGACAGTGCTATCAAGACCAATAACCTGCTCACTGATGCTCAGTTTGGGTTCCGCCAGGACCACTTGGCTCCAGACCTCATTACAGCCTTGGTCCAAACATGGACAAAGGAGCTGAATTCCAGAGGTGAGGTGAGAATGACTGCCCTTGACATCAAGGCAGCATTTGACTGAGTGTGGCATCAAGGAACCCTGGTAAAATTGAAGTCAATGGGAATCAGGGGGAAAACTCTGCACTGACTGGAGTCATACCTAGCACAAAGGAAGAGGGTTGTGGTTGTTGGAGGTCAATCATCTTACCCCAGGACATCGCTGCAGGAGTTCCTCAGGTCAGTGTCCTTGGCCCAACCATCTTCAGCTGCTTCATCAATCACCTTCCCTCCAACATAAGGTCAGAAGTGGGGATGTTCGCTGATGATTGCACAGTGTTCAGTTCCATTCGCAACTCCTCAGAAAATGAAGCAGTCCATGCCCGCATGCAGCAAGACCTGAATGACATTCAGGCTTGGACTGATCAGTGGCAAGTAACATTCGTGCCACACAAGTGCCAGGCAATGACTATCTTCAACAAGCGAGAGTCTAATCACCTCCCCTTGACATTCAACGGCATTACCATCGCCAAATCCCCCACCATCAATATCCAGGGGGGTCACCATTGACCAGAAACTTAACTGGACCAGCCACATAAATACTGTGGCAACAAGAGCGGGTCAGAGGCTGGGTATTCTGTGGCGAGTATCTCACCTCCTGACTCCTCAAAGCCTTTTCACCAACCAAAAGGCACAAGTCAGGAGTGTGATGGAATACTCTCCACTTGCCTGGATGAGTGCAGCTCCAACAACACTCAAGAAGCTCGACACCATCCAGGACAAAGCAGCCCGCTTGATTGGCACCCCTTCCACCACCTTAAACATTCACTTCCTCCACCAGTGTGTACCATCTACAAGATGCACTGCAGCAACTCGCCAAGGCTTCTTCGGCAGCACCTCCCAAACCTGTGACCTCTACCACCTAGAAGGACAAGGGCAGCTGACGCATGGGAACACCATCACCTGCAAGTTCCCCTCCAAGTTACACAGCACCCTGACTTGGAAATATATCGGCGTTCCTTCATCGTCGCTGGGTCAAAATCCTGGAACTCCCTCCCTAGCAGCACTGTGGGAGTACCTTCACCACACGGACTGCAGCGGTTCAAGAAGGCGGCTCACCACCACCTTCTCAAGGGCAACTCAGGATGGGCAATAAATGCTGGCCTTGCCAGCGACGCCCACATCCCATAAGCGAATTTAAAAAAAATCTAATTTGAATTTTTTGTTACAGATTTACTTTAGACTGACCTTTCACTCTCATCTACGTGGTTTGGACCCTTACAATAGCAAAAAATGGGCGCAAGGGGTTTCTGTGAAACTGGAAGCTTCTGTGACTGAATTCTTACATAGGTCCAAACACCTCTGAAACATCGTCACCTCCATCTCTACATGATCCCCACTGCTGCTGAAACCCTCTTCCATGACTTTGCTACTTCTACTATCTAATTCTCCAACGCCCTTTTCGCTGGTCTACTGAGCTTGTGAGCTTTATCTTGACCTTATATAAGCTCCAACTCTGCAGCCCCTATTTTATCCCACACAAAATCCCACTCACTGATCACCTCAATCCTTACTGACTTCCATTGAGCACATGATCCAGGCTGCCACTTCAGTACACTACTGAGGGAGTGCTGTACCGTTGGAGGTGCCATCTTTCGGATGAGATGTTAAACCAAGGCCCCGTCTGCCCTTTTAGCTGGACGTTAAAGATCACATGGCGCTATTTCGAAGAAGAGCAAGGGAGTTCTCCCTGGTGTTCTGGCCAATATTTATCCCTCAACCAACATCACTAAAACAGATTATCTGGTCTTTATCACATTGCCGTTTGTGGGATCTTGCTGTGTGTAAATTGGCTGCCGCGTTTCCTACATTACAACAGTGACTGCACGTCAAAAATACTTCATTGGCTGCAAAGTGCTTTGGAATGTCCTGAGGTTGTGAAAAGCGCTATATAAATGCAAGTCTTTCTTTTCTTTTCCATGGCTTCCTGTCCCAAAATGCATCAATTTTAATATCCTCATATTTGTCTTCAAATCCCACCACAGCTTTGCCCCTCCCTACCTCTGCAACCTCCTTCAGCCCTATCTTCCTGCCTGTATCCTCCATTCTTCCTGCTCTGAACACTTGCATGTTTCCGCTTCCCTCTGCCCTACCCATGGTGCCAGGACCTTCAGTTATCTACAGGAGCCCAGTCGAGGTTATACACACGACTGTCATGTTTCAGGAGTTTTAATCATTTTCTTCTTCATGGAAATTATTCTTGGGATTGAGTTATGTTTAAGTGTTGTGTTTGAAAACAAAAGGAATTTACACAGGTCTGAAAGGAAAGGTCACAGGCTTTGGGCATTAGCGGTGTGTTTTAATACCAGATGACCCAGCGTGGGGGATATCGCAACTCAAAGCATATTTCAAACTGATACAACAAGGGTCTATTGTCCCATCCCTGGATGACTGGAAACATTAAGCAATTCGTCATCTCGTCCCAAATAACCAACAAATATTCACACTCATTATGGTGAGGACAACTCTATTGACATGGGCATGGCATGAGGGGTCTGCAGAGAATATACTCCTAGGAAAGGGGTAGATAGTTTTGGCTAACCTATGGGACTGACCATCACCGCTGTACCTAAAAGAATATCTAAGGCAGACCCAAAATCAATAACTGAAAAATCAGGAAGGTCGCATATCAGGTGATCTCTGCACCTGATCTGCCCTCCCATTGAGTAAAGCTCCATGTCAGGAGCACTCACTCATAATATTTAGCTCTGGTATATTGAAGATGAGCGTTGGCTCAGCACATTGGTGTACACTGTGCCAAAGAATAGTAGGAACTGAGTTCATACCCACAATTCCCACATTATTAGGGCCTGATCTCAAATGAGCCCCACAGAGGGAAGACATTGGGTCGCAAACAACTCACATTACATACCACATGCATCCTAGCAGCCTGGCAGTTGGTTTATGAGTAGAAGTGGCTGAGCCCTAAGAACAGGCCTAAATCTCTCTCACTGAATGGTTTATGAGAGGAACAACATTAAATGCTTGGGTGGTTATTTTGGGCAAAGGATGAAAACAGGCTCTAATTGGATGCTGTGCTAATAAGAAACGGCTGTTTGAAGTCCGGGTTTAGCACGCAATTTTTGGGCTAATTGATGATTATCATGATTTGAATGTGCCTGCAGACGCTAACCAGAAACCTGCAAGTTTAGCACGCAAGTGCTGATTAGACACAATTTTCGTGGCGCTGTATATGTGGGCTCCTCGCACCCACTTCCACTGAAGGTGTGGAGTGCTCTGGCTGGCACACAGCAGCAGGTTGCAGGATGGCTCAGGTTCTTGAATGCGGCTCTGGAGGTCCTGGTGGAGGAGGTCCAGGGGAGAAGGGATACATAGAAACATAGAAACATAGAAGATAGGAGCAGGAGTAGGCCATTCGGCCCCTCGAGCCTGCTCCGCCATTCGATGAGATCATGGCTGATCATCCAAACTCAGTACCCTGTACCTGCCTTCTCCCCATATCCCTTGATACCTTTAGCTTTAAGAAATATATCTAACTCATTCTTGAATATATTTAATGACTTGGCCTCAACTACCTTTTGTGGTAGAGAATTCCACAGGTTCACCACTCTCTGGGTGAAGAAATTCTTCCTCATTTCTGTCCTAAATGGCTTACCCGTTATCCTTAGATTATGACCCCTGGTTCTGGACTCTCCGACTATCAGGAACATTCTTCCTGCATCTAGTTTGTCCAGACCTGTCAGAATTTTATATGTTTCGATGAGATCCCCTCTCATTCTTCTATACTCCAGCGAGTATAAGCCCAATCAACCCAATCTCTCCTCATATGTCATTCCTGCCATCCCAGGTATCAGCCTTGTGAATCTTCGCTGAACTCCTTCCATGGCAAGAACATCCTTCCTCAGATAAGGCGACCAAAACTGCACACAGTACTCAAGGTGTGGTCTCACCAAGGCCCTGTATAACTGCAGCAGGACATCCCTGTTCCTGTACTCAAACCCTTTCGCTATGAAGGCCAACATACCATTTGCCTTCTTCACCGCCTGCTGCACCTGCATGCTTACTTTCAGCGACTGGTGCACAAGGACACCCAGGTCTCGTTGCACTTCCCCTTCTCCCAATCTATTGCCATTCAGATAATAGTCTGCCTTTCTGTTTTTGACACCAAAGTGGATAACCTCGCACTTATCCACGTTATATTGCATCTGCCACGCTTCTGCCCACTCACCCAACCTGTCCAAATCATCCTGGAGTTTCTCGGTATCCTGCTCGCAGCACACACTCCCACCCAGCTTTGTGTCATCTGCAAACTTGGAGATATTACATTTAGTTCCCTTATCCAGATCATTAATGTATATTGTGAATAGCTGGGGTCCAAGGACCGATCCCTGTGGTACCCCACTAGTCACTGCTTGCCACTCGGAAAAAGACCCATTAATTCCTACTCTCTGCTTTCTGTCCGCCAACCAGTTCTCTATCCAAGTCAATACCTTGCCCCCAATCCCATGTGCCCTAACTTTACACGCTAATCTCTTATGCGGGACCTTATCCCACAGGGGGGAGGACGCTACCTCGCCCTCCTCGCCCTCCTGTCCATCTCTCCTGCAGCAGCTGGTGCTGCTCTGCCTGGCCTCATGTCCTCCTCCCATTCCTCGTCCAGGCCAAGGAGGACCCTGAGCAAGATGCCCATGACTGAGCACTCCCTTTCTCATGGTGACTCCTATAAGGTGTCCAGTAAGGTGGAGTAGCACAGCACTCACTCTTTTTAGGTGAAGTCTTCAGAGAATTTCCAGAATAAATGTTGCTCGAGTGTTGGTGAAGTTTTGACAAAGTCTCCCAGAAAGTCTCCCGATGTGTTTCAGAGGTCCTCTTCGCAGCTCCAGCAGCAATGATCATGAAATGGGGAGTATCCCTTTAAGTGGTGAGTATCCCTTTAAGTAGCGCTTGAAATCGACATCAACGCCTTGTTAACTCCCAAACAGCTGGTTGCTGTAAGGAGAGGGCGTTAGTTGAAGCGCTAGCCACCAAAATGCCATACAGCCTCTTTAATGAGAGCTAGCAGGCATTTTACGTGGCAAATAGCTGTTTAACTAACCTCCGGGTGGCCGTTCCTAATGATGGCCTCACCTCCTTTACCAAGATGGCATCTTGTGCTAAACGCAGGCTAAACCGGCGTTTCAGTTTAAGACCCCATTTTGGCCACCTCTTTAGTGCCTAAAGTATTCGGTGAAAATCGCCTCCATGGTGTTGTATTTGCACTGGGAGCTGTCGAATTAAAATATTAATCCCACTAATAATGTTCCTGATTATGCTTTATTAGCTCAGGCTTATTAATTCAATAAATCCCTTTTTTTTGTGCAGGGTAAAATTATGTTTTACAATGAACATGATGGTGTTTATAAAATCACTCAGGCGTAGAACATTTCCTCTGGGTTAATCATTCCATTCGTTTCACTAAGCTTGTGGAAATGTTCTGTGCTCAAATGATCGCAAAGGCAAGAGAAAGTGAAAAATGAGTGACATTTATGCTGCCTTTGTATTACAGAACTGCTCCTTGAAGCCCAAGTGCCCATGTGCAGTGGTGAAAGGGCCTGAATGCCACAGGCCTCCATCCTGCATTCATATTGCGTTTAGTGAAGGGCTGCTAGCTGCTGAGGCCGGGGGTGTCACACACTTGGTGGCAACAGTCTCTCGTTTTAGGCCCATAAAACGGGAGCAACAGTGTTAAATTTGGACGGATACCCGTAATGGGTCCTAGCAACCCACTAAAAACCCAACATAAAAGCAACTTATGAACCAAGTCCATACCTTGATCCTCATATTTTGATCAGTTCAAAATAATCTTTTTAATTCTTAAAAGATTTCTTGACAGAGTCACTCTTCAACAGAGATTTCAAAACCCTGAGGCCTCGAAATTCGTCTCGGTCGGTGGCGCAAAGCGAGCGGTATCGGATCGGCCGCCCGTTAAACGCAGCGCCTGATGTTCAGTTCTATTGACTGCAGTGGAACTGAATGTCTGGTGCTGTGTGTACTGGGCGGTCAGATCCGATACTGCCCGAGACAAATTTCTAGGCCTTAGTTTCCTCAGGAGACACTTTGGCCAAGTAATGGGTCCGCGCACCAAGGCCCAAATATGGCGGGCAGCAAGCGTGCGCACATTTCCTGCTGGAAGTACACCGCCCACCATATTGGATAAGGACAAACAGGAGGCGTCCTTTACCCACGCCTGAAACAGGCGTCAGACCCTTTGCATCTGCAAATAAGGGGCCCAACGCCTGTTTGAGGCTCCCTCTTGTAAGACTGGTTTTGCCCTGAGGGAAACCAGCCCGAGGGATCTCCTGCAACAAAGAAGGTAAGTAACTTACCTGAATGTGGAGCCGGGAGGAGCAGGACTGCTTCCCCCCGACCTCACATCGAGGACCCGATGACAGAATTGGGGAGCCACATTTCAGTGGAACGGCAGTGTCTTTGGTTCCTCGAACCTGGGTTTGTTTACACTGTGAAATGTAGTCAACAGAGGAAGACTGGCAGGGTTAGAATGCAAAGTGTTTTTATACAGAGACAAGCGGAGCCACAGAACCTAGTGTCTCCATCTGCACCAGTGATAAAGGAGATCAATTTAGTTAACACATTTAACCAAACTTTAAGTCAAACACATTGAAATAGTTTTCATTTGCATTCGCTGATTAGACCTTCAAGTGCTGTTAAATGGCACCAACACAGAGAAACTGTTAGATCAGATGGAAGGCTGCTCAGTCAGGGCTTCATCCTTCTCCACTTGCCGAGATTAAGGCAGCGTAACACTCCGTCCATGTCTTTTCTGTGTCCATGCTTTTTACATACAGCTTATAATGTCTCTTTAAATCCTGTCTGTTCTAACAAAAGGATTCCATCTTTTTTTTCCAAATCAGATTATTCGCAATATACATCGTGAATGATTTGAGGGGACGGACTGTGGGCCAGGAGGAATTTAATTGGAATCACATTAATTGAAACTGAATTTGATTCCCTAGTTAAACAGCCCTGGAGTCTGCTACCTGTATTATAACTGGCAGATGGGCTGAGCAATCAGCAGCCACGAAAATACTGTCATTATCTTTCTGCTGTAATCACAGTGAACAGCACAAACAGTGAACTTTTACCCACTCTTCCCTCTATAGATTAGTAAATGTCTTTACCATCTGTCAGCTGCTGTGGGTAAATCCTGTGAGGCCATATCAGGGTTTGCTCTAAATAAATTTCAAACAAAGGTATTAATTTTCTGAGACTGGATCTGCCTGCTTTTGGGGTCTTGAGTCCAGGCTAGTTTGGGCTCGAGTCATTGCAGAACATTGTTTACTGTCAGATATATGTGTTCATTTATAGAAAGGCTGCTGTGTTTCTGTATTTTCCTTTAGACCCTTGGGCACTGAATCTCCCTGAACCTCTGGAAAACATGAAGCTGTTTTCATTCTGCCACCTCCTATGGAGCAGAGCAGTGCAGTATTCCAGCACAGCCATCCCAGAACCACAGGGTTTCCCAGCACAGACGAGGCCATTCGGCCCATCGCACCTATACTGGCTGCCACAAAGAGTTATTCACTGAGTCCCATTCCCCTGCTCTTTCCCCAAACCTCTTGTCAAATTTTCTTTCTCAAATATTTATCCTTCTTCTTCTTAGGCAGTCCCTCGGGACCGAGGATGACTTGCTTCGACATTAAAAATGAGTTCTCAGGTGACTGATGAGTCCAATGCGGGACCTACAGTCTCTGTCACAGGTGGGGCAGACGGTGGTTGAAGGGGCGGGTGGGTGGGGTGCTTGGGTTGACGTGCGCTCCTTGCGTTGCCTGCGCTTGGCTTCCGCTTGCTCCCGGCGAAGAGACTCGAGGTGTTCGGCGCCTTCCCGGATACTTCTCCTTCACTTTGAGCGGTCTTGGGCCAGGGATTCCCAGGTGTCGGTGGGGATGTTGCACTTTTTCAAGGAGGCTTTGAGGGTGTCCTTGAAGCATTTCCTCTGCCCACCTGGGGCTCTCTTGCCGTGTCGGAGCTCCGAGTAGAGCGCTTGTTTTGGGAGTCTCGTATCGGGCATGCGGACGATGTGACCCATTTATTTTAAGATGGAGGTGGACGATTTATCCACCGCCATCTTAAAAGCTATCATGGATTCTGCTTCCACCACTGTTTCCGATAGGGCATTCGATGTCCTCATCACCTCCTGAATAAAAATTAATTCTCCTAACCTCTCCCTTTGCTCTTTTGGTGATCTTAAATCTATGCCCTCTTGTCACAGATTCATCGACCAGTGGAAATCTCTTTTCCCTAGTTACCATATCAAAATTATTTTATACTGCATTGTAAGTTCAACAAAGGGCACAGGGTAACAACAACTTGCTTTTATATGCTGCTTTTAAAGTAGAAAAATATCCCAAGGCACTTCACAGAGACGTAATGGAAAAAAAAGATTTCTTTTGTAAATAGCCTTTTTTTCCCTCTAACTTTTCAGCTTGTCTTAACCCTTACTGTGCCGCGGATAAATTAGCTTGTGATGACGTCATCGGGCTCCGAGGGCTATTGATGAATTTATTTGTCCAGCAACAGGGCTCTCCTGGTTTGATGTGTGGCCACATCATAAATGTAACCGGCTCGATCTTTAAATTCTTTTTGGAAATCTTCAAAATAGACAGTTGCGAGCCAAAAGAGAGAAAAAGTAAGTTAAAGGAAAAGTTTCAAAGTTGAGAATTATAGTGGACCGAAAAAAAGTAACATTGAAATAAAGCAATGAAAAGATTTCGGGGGAAAACTTCGGTATCGCCCATTTTGGGGCGCTAATATGGGCCGGGCGCAAAGTTTAGCGCCCAGCACTAATTATCACCTCCGACTGCAAAATTCGCCTCTATCGCCCCTGAAGGTGATTTGAGCGCTAAATCTGGCGCTGCACACCTCTCTTAAGGCGCTAACGTTGGGGAGCAAGGCGCTACCTCAGAACGCTACCGAAGCTCAGGCGATGCCTATTACCATGGAAGCCAGACAAACTGGTGCCATCCAGTTCTTAAAGGGGAGGGGCAATCTTGCTGGCCAGCCACTCCCTGCTCAGAGCAGCCCTGAATCTCGGCTTGGAGAGACCTCAAAAGCAATTGTGTTGGAAGCACGAATGGATAGGCCCAGGGAAAAAGCTCAGCGCTTAGGAACCACAAAAGTGGTGCTGAGGGCCAAAACACCTTAGGACAGAGTTAAAACCAAAAATTTTGCCGACAAGAACGGGCAGGAAGCGCCCGCCTTTAAATAGCGCTCCCCCAGCCCCTTCCTAACTTGAAAACATTCCCCATTATCTGTCGTTCCTAGCGGCAGGCGCTAAAGCAGGGGGCGCGACTCAATATCCGGTCCAGGGCACTACCGGGGCGTTGCACGCTTGACTGACGTTACGATCTGCAGGTGCAGGAAATTGTAGTGGTAGAGTTTAGCGTTGCCACAAAATGACTGGTCAATTTCGCGAGCGGCGCTAAAACCGCCGCGCTCGGGCGCTAAGTACCTCGTGCCCCGTTAGCGCCCCCCTTAGGAAGAAGAGACAATGGGAGAGAAGGATAACATGACAAGCAGAAATAAAATGCTTTTTAATTTGTAAATAAAAAGTGTTTAATTTTGTCTAATGAATGTTAACATAACATTTACATAGCTTTGTTACTGCAGTGCCAGTGCTGATCCCATTATAATGGTACAGAAGCTGATTTCTTTCTAAAGATGGCAAGACTGTCACTTCCCAGGCACTGCTGCCAGTCTAAGGATTAACTCTTTCCCCGTGCCACACCCCAGGCAAGGGGGAAAGGCAAGAGATCTGCTGTCAAGCCTCTACCAGTCCTGTTTTTGAGCTGACCGCTCCCAATCTGAAAAACAATCATGAGGTTGCAGACTCAGCCAAGTGCCAAAGAAATGAAACGACGCCAAATTCTTGGCGGGTTCAAGAGTTGCTTCAGGTCCCGGCAGCTTCAGGGGTCCTTTTCCGATATGCACTGCTGTCGGGGAGTCGCGTCTGCTGCCAGTACGGATCAGAAATTCAGGTACGCGCCATGCCTGATTTTCCAACCATTAATCTAAATGGCCAGAAAATCACGGGTAATGCATGCTGGAAATACTCGGCAAAAGTAAACTCTTATTGGGTTAACACAAACGCCAAATTTATTCTGTTTGTACGGCAACCCAGTAAACAAATTTATGAGATAGGGATTATCTTTCTAATTATGCGGGAAGATTCCCTCTGTGTGCTATTTGTAACAAAGTGGCGAACCGTTCTGGTACCCAACACAAGCGTCTATTATTCATGTGCCACTTTATGTTACACACAACGCACACTGAAGTCTTCTTTACTAAAAATCTTGGGCCTGTAATGTGTTTGTCAGAATGTCTGTAAAACTGTGGTGAGCAATTAATGTTGCTTTAATTCTCCTGCCTTTTATCCTATCACAGACCTCCCCTTTTGTTCTTTCATCCCCTCCCCCATTTCCCAGCCCCTAAACTTGCTTTAAAATCTGTTCCATTTCCTGCTTTTTTCCAGTTCTGACGAAAGGTCATCGACCTGAAACGTTAACTCTGTTTCTCTCTTCAGAGATGCTGCCTGACCTGCTGAGTATCTCCAGCATTTTCTGTTTTTATTTCAGATTTCCAGCATCTGGAGTATTTTCTTTTTGAATTAATATTGCTGGTTGGGTTGTGCTAACCATGTGACACCACTGACCAATCAGATCATCACAAGAAGCCACAGGGAAGCCATTTTTTTTAATTTTCTACCTTTATTTTTTTTTTCTCATTTAAAAATTATTTTCAGTGTTCTTCCTTATTTATAAAATGACATTTCTTCTCCTGCTTGCCCTGGTCTGGACAAGCTCTGTCTCCCTGTTCTGTCTGATTCAAATCTTCTCTTCCCTTTTCTATGAGATCAAATAGGCTAGTAAAAAAAAATGGAGGTCATTCTCAAATGAAGTTATGATAGTCTGTTTGCATGCCAGTGCTTAAGGGTGACTCATTATCTGACTATCCTTCCCTGTGGGGAAGTACTCGACCTCTGATACTTTTCTTGATGGCACAGTTGAGAACAGAAACCCACTGTGTTAAGTAATCATTGCTGCAAACCTATACTCTACCACAGTACATTGAGAATTCTGACACTGACACCTTATGAATAGTCATCTTTAATTAAACAAGAATGACAAAACGCAGGTCAAATTTATTTGTAGTGTTTACATGTATCATCAGGATAAGGCAAAGTACAATGCCATCGCAATACAAAATAGAAATGTTACTTTCCTACACTGAATACAGGTTGACACCACCAAATTAATATTAATTATTTACATTTATAGAATCGGAGAATCTTACAGCACAGAAGGAGGCCGTTCAGCCAATCATGTCTGTGCCAGCTCTTTGAATGAGCTATCCAATTAGCCCTACTCTTCCATCTTTCGAAGGAGACGTTAAACCGGGGTCCCGTCTGCTCTCTCAGGTGGACATAAAAGATCCTATGGCACTATTTCGAAGAGAGCAGGGGAGTTATCCCCGGTGTCCTGGGCCAATGTTTATCCCTCAATCAGCATAACAAAAAAACAGATTATCTGGTCATTATCACATTGCTGTTTGTAGGAGCTTGCTGAGCGCTGATTGGCTGCCGCGTTTCCTACATTACAACAGTGACTACACTTCAAAAAAAAGCACTTCATTGACTTTGGGACGTCCGGTGGTCGTCAAAGGCGCTATATAAATGCAAGTCTTTCTTTCTTTCTTTCCACTCCTCTGCTCTTTCTCCATAGCCCTGTAAATGTTTCCTTTAATGTGATTTTTAAAATCTTTCTCTACAATTTCTCCCTCTCTGGGAACAGTTCCATGGGCACCAGTCACCCTCTGGCGCCCCACCCAAGTGACCATTATTCGTGTGTGATATTTGACACTGAGTTCCCGCGGACTGCTGAGCCCATTCCTCTTTAACTCAGCATCAGTAAAAACGCAGGCCCCAAAATTCCTCAGGTTGCAGCCGGGATCACACCCAACAGTGCTCTGTAGCGCTAACCCTGCGGGGGGCAGATGGGCGCCAACATCACTTGAGGTGCATCTCTGAAGCATGCCTGTCCCATGCCTACAGAAGCTCTGGTGTTGCGCCACCAATCAGTAGGGAGGTTCCCCATAGGTCCATCCCCAACAATCATCCTGTCAGCTCTCTAACTAAAAAAAAATCTTGGCGGTCTTCGGGGATCCAGGACCTCAGACTTGTGGACTTAACGCTCTTGTGGAGGCAGGCACACCTCTACACACTCGGTGTACTGGCCACCACACCAACACTGGGTCTGGGCTGTGGCTCAGAAATGGGGGGTAGAAATTGCTCCGCGTATCGCCCATTTTTCAGGTGTAAAACGGACGCAACGTAAACCAATTTCTGGATGTAAGATCCTGACTATGATCTGCATGGTCTTATGGCATGGCCGCCGCCATATTGTTCCATGTTGTTTTTAGGCGTCCCTGGAGGCTGCCTGAAAGCAGCGTTGGATCAATTTAAATAGGCAAAGAAGGGTCGAGCGCCTGCTTCAGGACCCTTCTGCAAAATCCAAGAAAGATTAGGCGGAGTATGCGCCACGCAAGCTGCGACTAATTTTTCCAGTTCTACTGCAGCCTAACCAGGACCACTGGGGGCCGCCAAAGAGATGGTAGGGAAAGTTTTTTTTTCACTTCTCTTCCTGTGGAGCCAGTATGAGCAGGAGTGATCCTCACAACTGCACAGCACTACTGCGGGCTGCATCTGGCCTGCGCTCGGCCTGCGCTCAGCTCCTCCTGTGTTTTCCTCCCAGGACTTACCTGAGTGCTTGTAGCCGGCGAGGTAGCAAGCCCAAATTCGATCCCCGACATCGGTGGAGCTGCCACTGGAGGGGCGACAGGCACCAACAAGCGTTCCTCTATTATTAAAATGAGGCCTACGGCCCAAGGCCCAATTCCGGGTGAACCTCGGGTCTTGGGCTTCTTGCAGTACATCATCTATTTTGGGCCCAAAAATGGGCTGAACGAATTTCCGCCCACAGGAACTCCCCACTCCAGCCCTGGACCCACCCTCTGCCTGTCTTGTAATAAAAATGAGAAGTCGCACAACACCAGGTTATAGTCCAACAGATTTATTTAATTTTACAAGCTTTCGGAACAGTTCGCTCCTTCGTCAGGTAAGTTAGCAGTGAGAGAATCTCCCAGAATTCACAATTTAAACACAGACAAAATATATTCAAATCTTTCCCTACATCAAAGAGCACAGACAAGACAATGAGATGTGTCCCAGGGGGTCCAACGTGTCAAACCACCTGCTGGCTGCATATCCTGTCAATCTGTGTAGGTTCTTGTGTTAGTCTTTTTAAAAAAAAAAACCCTGGGAAGACCGGCCATGATGTCAAGTCACGTTCTGTATCGTGACATGAACCCGATATCGCGATTGAGGCCATCCTCATGAGTGCGGAACTTGGCTATCAGTTTCTGCTCTATGATTTTGCGCTGTCGTGTATCCCGAAGGCCGCCTTGGAGAACACTTACCCGCAGATCCGAGGCTGAATGCCCCTGGCTGCTGAAGTGTTCCCCGACTGGGAGGCAACCCTCCTGCCTGGCGATTGTTGCGCGGTTTCCGTTCATACGTTGTCTCAGTGTCTGCATGGTCTCGCCGATGTACCATGCTCTGGAGCATCCTTTACTGCAACGTATCAGGTAGACAACGTTGGCCGAGTCACATGAGTATGTACCGTGTACCTGGTGGGTAGTGTCCTCACGTGTGATGATGGTATCTGTGTCCATGATCCCCACGCCTCCACTACTCGCCTTCAAGCAGCCGCCTAACCTCAAAAGTACCATCGTTCGCAGCAGATTACCCATCTTTCAGGAGAACAGCAACCAAGACACCACACAACCCTGCCACGGCAACCTCTGCAAGACATGCCAAATCATGGACACAGATACCATCATCACACGTGAGGACACTACCCACCAGGTACACGGTACATACTCATGTGACTCGGCCAACGTTGTCTACCTGATACGTTGCAGTAAAGGATGCTCCAGAGCATGGTACATCGGCGAGACCATACAGACACTGAGACAACGTATGAACGGACACCGCGCAACAATCGCCAGGCAGGAGGGTTGCCTCCCAGTCGGGGAACACTTCAGCAGCCAGGGGCATTCAGCCTCGGATATGCGGGTAAGCGTTCTCCAAGGCGGCCTTCGAGATACACGACAGCGCAAAATCATAGAGCAGAAACTGATAGCCAAGTTCCGCACTCATGAGGATGGCCTCAATCGCGATATCGGGTTCATGTCACGATACAGAACGTGACTTGACATCATGGCCGGTCTTCCCAGGGTTTTTTTTTAAAAGACTAACACAAGAACCTACACAGATTGACAGGATATGCAGCCAGCAGGTGGTTTGACACGTTGGACCCCCTGGGACACATCTCATTGTCTTGTCTGTGCTCTTTGATGTAGGGAAAGATTTGAATATATTTTGTCTGTGTTTAAATTGTGAATTCTGGGAGATTCTCTCACTGCTAACTTACCTGACGAAGGAGCGAACTGTTCCGAAAGCTTGTAAAATTAAATAAATCTGTTGGACTATAACCTGGTGTTGTGCGACTTCTCATTTTTGTCCACCCCAGTCCAACGCCGGCATCTCCACATCATGTCTTGTAATAGAAAGATGAAAGTTCTATCCCTTATGTATCACTGAGGAAACTACTAGAAATGACACCCAGTATAACAGGGTCTACACAATTTCCCAGGGAAGGTTTGTCAGTCTCATGCTGGAGTTATGACCAGAGACCGGCAGAACTCCTGTGGAATTTCAGAGCCATACTTTCAAGTGCATTATTCTCTTCCCACCGCCCCCCCAGTCCTATCTTCACCCAAAGTCCACATGCACCAAACTTTCGAGTCATTGGCTGGAGTTCGTGAGCAGAAATTCTGCCTGTGTTTTCAGCTACACCTAGTTCAGAAGTGCTGAGGCCAATTCGAACACCCTTACTAATTCCCTGTTCCACAAGGCTCAGTACCTCACAAGTTACCAACTGATCTGACTCAGTTAGAGAAAGATTTTCAAATGGTGCAATACAGTAACATGAAGTGAAGAGTCCGAGAATCCTGCTCCACCACCAGAAATGGGGTGGAGCAGTACTTTGCTGGCTTTAACCCTGCCTCAAATCCTGAGAATGGCGTCGTTTGCATGAAGGAGGCACGGCCAAGGTGTCCACGCTGGGAGGGGCAGGAATCCTGGAGCAGGGAGGGGTAGGGAGCGTGTGCTATTCTGGCCAAAGATCAAAAAGTGTGATTTTACAGTTGCCGTTTTCCTAACAGCAATCAAATACAACTCTAAAGCTACTATTTCCTACTATTCTCCTTGTTGCTGGGGTCAGGAGGAATCAAGGGATTTTTTTTTAGAAGAAAACTACCCAAACTACATTCACAAGATTCTAATCCATTGACAGTAATGAACCTGTGTTAATTGAGACGAGCAGATTGACTGAATGCATCATTCTGTGGTTTCTTCTCTCTTTCCACCTACAGTACACACCCAGCCTAACTCTAATCCAAACATACAATTACTACGCTCCATTTACTTTCCATTCAGTCCCACTGGAAGTTATAATCCAAACACTATGCTTACGTGTATAAAATTGATCAGATATATGTTCCTATTTATTCAGAACTCTGGTAATTTAATCTGTGGACATACAGTATTGCGTTTACACAGGTTACATCACACAATAGCTTGACAATAATCAGTTAGAGTGAGATGGAAGGAGACAGATGGGATGGCCTAGGGTTCGTCAGTATAAGAAACCCAACATATAGGGCAGGGCAATAGGGTATCCAACTCTGATTGGACCGTATTCCAGGAAGTTTCTGCACTTCATTAGTTGTCCGACACATCAATCCTCGTGGCAATTGGTCAATAATGGCGGCTATGATACCCACGATTCTCTAGGATCTCTTGGCTCTGTCTATATATCATGCTGCTGTCGCTGTTTAACATGCATGTAGCTTCACCAGGTGGGCGCCTCGTTTTCAGGTACACCTGGTGCTGCTCTCGTGTGCTGGTTCTACATTCCTCATTGAATCAGGATTGGTCATCTGACTTGATGGTGATGGAGGAGTGAGGGATGTGCCGGCCATGAGGTTACAGATTGTGATGGTTTGCAATTCCACTGCTGCTGATGGCCCACAATGCCTCGTGGATGCCCAGCTTTGAGCTGCTAGATCTGTTCTTAATCTATCCCTCTTAGCAAGGTGGCAGTGCCACATGACACGATGGACCGTGTCCTCAGTGTGCAGACGGGACATGGTCTCCACAAGCAATGTGCACTGGTCACTCCGACCAATGATGGTATGGACAGATGGATTTGCGACATGTACAATTGTGAGGACAAGGTCAAGTAGATTATTCCCTTGCGTTGGTTCTCTCGCAACCTGCCGCAAGCCCAGTCTGGCAGCTATGCCCGTCAGGACTCGATCAGTAGTGGTGCTATCAAGCCACTCCTGGAGATGGACATTGAAGTCCCCCACCCAGAGTATGTTCTGCGCTCTTGCTATCCTCAATGCTTTCTCCAAATGATGTTCAACATGGAGGAGTACTGATTCATCGGCTGAGGGAGGACGGTAGTTGGTAATCAGCAGGAGGTTTCCTTGCCCATGTTTGACCTGAAGCCATGAGACTTCATGGGGTTCGGAGTCAATGTTAAGGATTCCCAGGACAACTCCCACCTGACTGTGCCCCCACCTCTGCTGGGTCTGTCCTGCTGGTGGAACAAGACATACCCGGGGTGTTGATGGAGGAGTCTGGGACATTGGCTGATAGATATGATTTTGTGAGAATGACTATGTCAGGCTGTTGCTTGACTAGGGTTAACCGGGCTGGGTGTGCCTTCTTCGTGTCTTAATTCAATTCCTAGGTCGCAGCCGAGTGGTCCATCGGTTTTATTCTTGTTATTCTTTGTTGCGGTTTGGTACAATTGAGTGGCTTGCTAGGCCACTTCAGAGAGCAGTTAGAGTCAACCACGTTGGTGTGGGACTGGAGTCACATATAGGCCTAACCGGGTAAGGACGGCAGGTTTACTTTGCTAACGGGTATTAGTGAATCAGTTGGGTTGTTACATTAATCCAATAGCTACATGGTCACTTTTTTTTTTACTGATACCAGCTTTTTAATTTCCAGATTTTCTTTTTAATTGAATTTAAATTCTCAAACTGCCATGGTGGGATTTGAACTCACACTCTTTGGATTATTAGTTTAGGCCTCTGGATTACAAGTCCAGCAATATAATCACTACAGTGCCATATGCTTTGTGATTTTTGTATTGAAATTCAAAACCTGTTAACCCTATTTTCACACAGAGTTTATGTAATTTGCAGTTCAGCCCCTGTTCAATGTCCCCGTTGCTGTTTATTTTTAGGAAAAGTAACTCCCCTAATGGAGCTGGTTCTCTCCCTCTCGCCACCATTCTAGCATTTTTCTTCAAGGTTCACTGAAATCAAGCACAATAAGAGTTATTTATCCGGAAAATATAGAGCCCTTCACCTTGATTTCTCCGCTCCTGTCTAGAAAGTGCTATTTTTTTGCTGGGTATGGTTCCATAGGTGCTAGCAGCACTCCAGTGCCTTGCTGGCACAGACAAGATGGGCTGAATGGCCTCCTTCTGTGCTGTAAATTTCTCTGATTCTATGAAGTGTCTATTCCCCCACATTAGACAGTGAATGTCAATCGGCTATTTGACTGTGAAGGGCATCAGAGCCAAACGCATTCCGGTCCTCCCCAAAGTCGGCACGGGTGCAGCCAGCACCGATCATTATATAGTGATAAGGAGTAGGGACCTTGTTTTTTTTTGTCTCTTACCCCCCACCTCCTCCCACCCTAAGCCTATGGGAGCAGAAGCCCAATCTGAGCACCCAGCTCCCGCTTCAGTGGGGATCAGCTATAAAATCTGAGCCAAGACAGCAACTGGGGCATCACAATTTGCATCAGAGACCCTAGACTAGGCAAGGGGAAATCAGCCAGATTTGCTGCTCCTGATCACCATCGAGTGACCTCTGCTCGATAGTGCGTGCATGTGGGTGTGGACATTGGATCAGGCTCAGCTGTGATGCCTCTGATGTGTGAATAGCCTGTCAACATTCACTGTCTGGGTTGCACACTGATCATAAAGAAAGAAAGACTTGCATTTATATAGCGCCTTTCACGTCCACCGGGCGTCCCAAAGCGCTTTACAGCCAATGAAGTACTTTTTGAAGTGTATGTCACTGTTGTGATGTAGGATCATGCTTAATTCCACAATGTGGCAGAGGATGCTGAGCACTCATGGACCTGTACCACAGTGCAAATCAGGACCTTCAGGAGGGAGGGGGAGTAAATTGTAAAAAAAAACATTATATCTTGAAATTTAGTCCCTTTGAATATTTGCGTAAAAATGCTTAAAACGTTCATGTCCGATTCTTTTATCTGCCATGCAATGGAGGCACTAACCCATTTAAACTAAACAGATCAACACCAATGTTTGTCAAGTCCCAGGATTTTCTGGGTCTGCCCTAATCAATTATTCACGGGGTGGGGTTCATGTCCTGGGCCTGGTGCTGGGAACTGGCCAGAAGGATGGCGACACAGAGAAATGTGGGTGTCAGCAGCCCCCTAAAGGATTGACGCTACAATTTAAGGTGTAAGTGGCCACATGTGGAGGAAAAATTGTTCCAGACACAGGGGGATTGGAGGCCCCACACGAAGCATTTATTGCTGCAGTCAATGATTGCTTCTTAATTCACCGTGTGAGCACCAGTACTTGAGGGGCTCATCAATGTTTTACAATGAGCCATAGTTGACAGGTCATCCAGAGATGGGGAATATGGGGCTGCAGCAAGTTCAGGGATGGGGCTGCAATTGCAAAAAGCTCAGTTCGTGGAAATGAAAAGACCAAACAGCAGTTAAATGAGAGAGGCAGCTAGATGAGGATTATTACAGCGTGCAAAAGAAATAGGACACTTTCAAAACAAGCCCTGAAAGAATGTGAAGCCTTATATAACGAGCAGTGTATGATGAGATAAAGCCACAATGGCTTCATGGGGACTTGGACAACTTGCGCTCAAGAAGAGATATTTATATTGAAATTCAAAACTTGTTAACCCTATTTTCACACTTAAATAATTAAAAAATAATTTGAGTACAAAGTATAACATACGTGGGTGTAAGTTAAAGGTGACAGGAAGGGAAGTCAGAAAGATATATTATGTTTGTGGTTAGCCCAACAAATTCAAGCATGTTCAGCATTTTCTATACAGCTGATAATGCACAGCTAGATAACACAGTATAAATTCACATAGGCTGCACTTTCCTGCCCCGTGCCACTGGCATATTCAATAGTCTTTCACCTTCATCATATTATGAAGAAAGGTTGAGCAGGCTGGGCCTATACTCATTGGAATTTAGAAGAATGAGAGGTGATCTTATTGAAACATATAAGATACTGAGGGGGCTCGACAAGATAGATGCAGAGAGGATTTTCCACTCTTGGGAAAATCTAGAACTCGGGGGCACAGTTTCAGAATAAAGGGTCGCCCTTTTAGAACTGAGATGAGGAGGAATTTCTTCTCTCAGAGGGTTGTAAATCTGTGGAATTCTCTGCCCCAGAGAGCCGTGGAGGCTGGGTCATTAAATACATTTAAGGTGGAGATAGACACACTTTTGCAAGATAAGGGAGTGAAGGGTTATGGGGAGCGGGCAGGGAAGTGGCTTTGAGCCCAAGATCAGCCATGATCTTATTGAATGGCGGAGCAGGCTCAAGGGGCCAAGTGGCCTATTCCTGCTCCTATTTCTTATGTTCTTATGCTCAATGTGCTCACCTTATGTAAAGAAGAAAGAAAGACTTGCATTTATATAGCGCCTTTCACAACCTCAGGACGTCCCAAAGCGCTTTGCTGCCAATGAAGTACTTTTGAAGTGCAGTCACTGTTGGAATGTAAAAAAAAAATATATGGGCAAGAAAATTGAAAAAAATAAGCAAAAAGAAGAACATTGACATTGAGGTTTGGAAGATTAGATTATGGGGTGAGGTAACAGCAGTAAATCAGCCCTTGGGTCCTACCGATGTTGATAAACTGCTTGTGTTTCACCAGTGCTCCATTATATCATTGGAGCCATTCAGTTAAACTACTCTCACTCAGAGTGGGAGTCCTTTATACTATACATATAAACATATAAAAAGAGTGAATGGTATCTTTTCAGTAATATACTGAAAATGTTCCTGCAACAAATATTTTTATTACTGAAATCCTGGTATGTTATAGTTTAGAGTCGTCAATATGTCTTAAAAAGGTTTTACCCAGAGATGGGGCATTGCTGTTAGTGAACAGTAACATAGAAACATAGAAACATAGAAGATAGGAGCAGGAGTAGGCCATTCAGCCCCTCGAGCCTGCTCCGCCATTTAATGAGATCATGGCTGATCATCCAAATTCAGTACCCTGTCCCTGCTTTCTCCCCATATCCCTTGATCCCTTTAGCCTTCAGAAATATATCTATCTCCTTCTTGAATATATTAAATGAATTGGCCTCAACTGCCTTCTGTGGTAGAGAATTCCACAGGTTCACCACTCTCTGGGTGAAGAAATTCCTCCTCATCTGAGTCCTAAATGGCTTACCCCTTATCCTTAGACTATGACCTCTGGTTCTGGACTCCCCCGCCATCGGGAACATCCTTCCTGCATCTAGTCTGTCTAGTCCTGTTAGAATTTTATAAGTTTCAATGAGATCCCCTCTCATTCTTCTAAACTCTAGCGAATATAAGCCTAATCAACCCAATCTCTCTTCATACGTCATTCCTGCCATCCCAGGTATCAGTCTGGTGAATCTTCGCTGCACTCCCTCCATGGCAAGAACATCCTTCCTCAGATAAGGCGACCAAAACTGCACACAATACTCAAGGTGTGGTCTCACCAAGGCCTTGTACAACTGCAGCAAGACATCCTTGCTCCTGTACTCGAATCCTCTCGCTATGAAGGCCAACATACCATTTGCCTTCTTAACCGCCTGCTGCACCTGCATGCTTACCTTCAGCGACTGGTGTACAAGGACTCCCAGATCTCGTTGCACTTCCCCTTTTCCCAATCTATTGCCGTTCAGAAAATAAACTGTCTTCCTGTTTTTGCCACCAAAGTGGATAACCTCGCATTTATCCACATTATACTGCATCTGCCATGCATCTGCCCAATCACCCAACCTGTCCAAATCATACTGGAGTTTCTCTGCATCCTCCTCACAGCACACACGCCCACCCAGCTTTGTGTCATCTGCAAACTTAGAGATATTACATCTAGTTCCCTCGTCTAGATCATTAATATATATTGTGAATAGCTGGGGTCCTAGCACCGATCCCTGCAGTAAGAATAAGCAAACAGATCCGAACTGGTCCAAAGTGAATTTATTTGCAAAGTTCCGAATTTGGCACAGTTCAGACCAGTTTAGGTTTGGATGTGCCTGTCCCTTTAAAAAAAATCAAACCGGTATAAGGTTGATACAGGCACAGATAGACAAAGTGCTCCTCTGCAGAATCAGTGCGGTGTGCTTGAATTACCAAGCCTTTGTTTGGGGGGTGTCAGTGGCTCTGCGTTACTGCAAAGATAAGTGAATTTTACAAAATAGAATAGTTCCACTGGTGGTTTAATAGTTTATGTCTGGTTCTCATTGTGGTTTGATGCTTATGTGTCTCAGCTCCTGTCGATCTCATGAGTGAAGTGGTCCAATGAAAAGTGCAACCCTGTTCATCTCTTTGTGCGGGGACAGGGAGGAGGAGTAGGGAAGTACGTTTGCAATTACTATCCGTGTAATGGTGTATCTGTGCCCATATCCCTGTTGGTCCTGTGTGGTGGGGGGCGGTCGAATTGCTAATCATCCAATTCATAGAATCATAGAATCTTACAGCACACAAGGAGGCCATTCAGCCCATCGTGCCTGTGCCGGCTCTTTGGTAGAGCTCTCCAATTAGTCCCACTCCCCCGCTCTTTCCCCATAGCCCTGCAATTTTCTCCTCTTCAAGTATTTATCCAATTCCCTTTTGAAAGTTACTATTGAATCTGCTCCCACCGCCCTTTCAGGCAGTGCATTCCAGATCGTAAAACTTTGCTGTGTAAAAAAAATTCTCCTTATCTCACCAATTATCTTATATCTGTATCCTTTGGTAACTGGTCCTTCTGCCACTGGAAACAGTTTCTCCTTATTTACTCTATCAAAACCGCTCATGATTTTGAACACCTCTATCAAATCTCCCCTTAATCTTCGCTGCTCTAAGGAGAACAACCCCAGCTTGTCTGGTCTTTCCACGTCACTGAAGTGTACATTGGAGTCTCTAGTCGTCTCCTGGAGGTGAAGGACAGGGATGTGTCTGATCCCTGCAACCGGGAGGTAGGTTGAAAACGTAGACAGTCCACAACACCTTCTACTTCAGAATGCAGAGTTATCAGATGGAACCATTCTGCAATCCCTACCTTCTGTCACAACACATACCTGATCACTTTCCAAGTAAAGCAAGTGCTGAGCCCATTGGTTCCCACCCCCCCCCCCCCCACCCCCACCCCCCTGCAAAAAAAAACCTCTAAATGCCTTCATGATAAGAAATAGGTTAGGGTCTATTTCCAATCCAAGAAAACATGGATTGGCTTGTCAAATTGTCTTGCTTTTAAACCAATGGCAATCAATGCTGAATTTGCAGTTTCCCACACACTATGCTGCTCAGAAATGGGTTATCTTTAAGCTTCTTTTGTGCTGACAGATCCCGACATATGGGTCTTCTGCAGCTGGTGTCAACCCCCAACCTAAGCTTCCCCAATCTGTTAAGGCCAGTTGGTATTCCCAACTGTCACCAGTCTACCTGGAACCAGTAAACGCGCTGTTCCACTGTGGCATAGTTCCCTTCTAATGAATCAACATTATGGCGTCAGCAGGTAATTACATATCATGACCTGAGTACTTCACTCTGGCCAGTCACAGCCTGTCTGCTCATGTGCTGCATGTTCCAGTTTGCAGGCAATCTATACAGAGACCAGTTGCATTACTCCAGCACAAAATATGGGAGAATGACACACTGAGGTCATTCTTCCAGCACCTGACCAACAATATAAAAGCAATTCTAACCATTTGATTGCCCTGGAACATTGCCCTTTCCCCGCATCCCTACCACCTCAATCCTGAGGATACTGAACAGCAAATTCCCATGACTAGGGGTGTAATTTTATCTTGCTAAAGGTTTGGGAAGATTAAGGATTAGTCATCGGTAAAAATGTCAAGAGTCATGGAAATTATAGTAAAAATTATGGCAACTCACCAACTTTTCCTCTTTTGACCAAACTGCCTTTATTTTACTGTAGCTGCGATGTTAGCCTAACCCGTCTGGCGGGAGTGGGGTGGACTCGGGCTGGATGCTCATTTTGCATCCCATCCGATTTTATTCTCCAATGAAGTCATTCAAGTAAATAACAGCCACTGTGGCTTGAGAAGGGGAAGATGCTACCAAAACCTTGGACTTTTCTGAGGAATTGACATTCTAAGTAGACACTGGTTTAAAAGATGGATCTTAAAGACCTCCATGGCACTATTTGAAGAAGTGCAGGTACTTCTGCCGATGCCCTGGCCAACATTATTCCCGCGACCATCACCACCGAAAACAGATTAGCTGATCATTCGTCTCGCTGCTATTTGTGCAGCCTTGCCATGATAGGAAAGAAAGAACTTGCATTAATGTGGGATCTTATCGCATCCTCGGGGCACCCCATTGAGCTTTACAATCAATTACTTTTCTGAAGTGCAGTTACTATTGTTATGTAAGCTGTGCACAAAATGGCTGCTGTCTTTGCTTAGTCAGCAACAGTCACTGCATTTGAATAGTAATTTATTGGATGTGAAGTGCTTTGAGACAATTCTGAGCGACGTGTTAAGGCACCATGTAAATGCTTCTTTTTTTAAAATTTAGAATTCCAAAATTCTTCAATAAAGTACCCGATGAAAGGTTGCTACTGAAATTAAAAGCAGTGGGAATTCAAGGTAAAACTTCAATGTGGATGAGGGATTGCCTGAAGGAAAGAAGCAGTGAGTATTTGTTAGGGGACAGATGTCAAGATGGATAGTGAGTATTTGTCAACATGAGGAGGAAGCACTGGGGGAAAAATTCGGTTGGGTTGTGCCTCCCGTTAGGCGCTAATGGGGTGAAAAGCAACTAGCGCCCGGGCGCGGCGATGTTTGCGCCGCTCGCGAAATTGACCAGACATTTTGCGGCGGCGCTAAACACTACTGCCACGATCTCCTGCGCCCGCAGATCGTGACGTCAGTCGAGCGTGCAACGCCCCGGTAGCACCCCAGACCGGATATTGAGTGGTGCCCCCTGCCTTACCGCCTGCTGCTAGCAACGACAGGTTGAGGGGAGCGTTTTGCAGTCGGGAAGGGACTGGGGGAACGCTATTTGAAGGCGACTGCTTCCTGCCTTTTTTTGTCGCTGACATTTTTGCACCACGCATTCTGAGAGAGAGAGAGAGACTTCTGGAGAGATTCAACGCTGTGCGAAGGAGTTTTGGGTACTGAGCAGCGCTTTGCAGGTTCATTTTGATTTGACCTTCCTTGCATCGATTTAGAAGAGACTATGGGTGCTGCACTCTGAACTCTTTCCCTGGGCCTCTCCATTGTTCTTTCCAGCAGATTTGATGTACAGGTCTCTCCAGGCCGAGATTCAAGGCTGCAATGAGCAGGGTGTGGATGGAGAGCAAGATCGACCCTCCCCTTTAAGAACTGGCCGGCGCCAGTGTGTCTGTGTTCCATTGCTGACTGACATCACGAGCTTCGCCAGCGCTCTGAGGTAGCGCCTTAAGTGAGGTGTGTAACGCCTGATTTAGCGCTCCAATCACCTCCACGGGCGATAGAAGCCAAGTTTGCAGTCGGAGGTGATAATTAGCGCCAGGCGCTAAACTTTACGCCCGGCCAATAATTGCGCCCCAAACGGGGCGATACCGAATTTCTCCCCCACTGAGTTATTAAAAAGTCTTGCTGTTCAGAAACATTACTTCCTGTTGTCACAAATTTTGAGCATGCATTTCTGTCAACATTTTAAATTCAATTTTGCTATGTCAACAGTAACAGTGTAGTTACGGGCTTTGGCTGCTAGGTGGCTTTGTGGCCCAAGTTTCTGCAACCTCTCTCCCAACTCTGTTAGCATCTGGTTTATGAGAAAAAAACATTAACTTGATTAACCCACAGACAATTTACTTGTAGATGAGATAAATCGGAGCACTACTTCAAGGTAAGTCGATATTAAAACAACTGGCACGGGCTAAAACAGATGAAAAGACAATTTCGGTCAGATGTCAGGAAAAGATTCTTCATTCAAAGAATGCTGAACATTTGAAAAGGCCTTCTGGGTAGGGTCCATTCAAGAGGCAGGTGATGTGATCGAGGGACTAAGAGTGTTTTTTATTCTGGATGGATGAACTAAGCTGGGCCGAATGGTATCCCTCATCTGTATTTATCCCCTGATCCTGTGACCAAAGCCAACCTGAGGTAGACACACACACACCCGCATACACACACGCACACACCCGCATACACACACACACACACCCGCATACACACACACACTCGCATACACACACACTCGCATACACACACACACACACTCGCATACATACACACACACACTCGCATACATACACACACACACACACTCGCATACACACACACACTCGCATACACACACACACACTCGCATACATACACACACACACTCGCATACATACACACACACACTCGCATACACACACACACACTCGCATACACACACACACACTCGCATACACACACACTCGCATACATACACACACACACACTCGCATACACACACACTCGCATACACACACACACACTCGCATACACACACACTTGCACACACACACATACACACGCGCACACACACGCACACACACTCACGCACTTGCACACGCACACGCACACACATACACACACACACACACACCCAAGTGGACATTATAAGGTGCTTTTGCATTACACTAGTGCCTCTGGGTTCCCATAACATGAGTCTCGTGCAATTGGTTGCAATTCCAAATATAAAACTGCCTGGACTCACTTAGACCAACAACTAGGGAGACCCGCCACGAACAGCAGCCAGTATTAGCGACCTCCTACTGCATGGGACCCACACTAGCATTGTTCTTGCACAATGTCAAAGCACTTATACCTGTGTGAGCCTTGACAGTGAGTGCTGGCAAGCTATTCAGCTGCAAGAGGCATCATAGCCCATGCTAAAAACCTGTCCTCACCCAACCTCAACACATGTGAACTTCCAGTGGGGTGACTGGATTGCGAACTGCAGTGGGAACTTTGATTTATTTATCCCTCAAAGGTGCACTGAGGTCAATGATAGCAACTCTACTGTCAACCAGTCTGAGGACAGCGACAGTACGGACCAAGGATCAGACCTGGGACTTTGCTGGCCTGGTTGGCCCAGCTACTGGATAAACTCCCGGCACCATTGCAGGAGCCCAGGAACACAGATTAACGTTACAGTCAGTAGATGCGCAAATAAACAAACCTCATGGCTTAAACACCAAAACTGCGGGTGCAACCCCTCTTCTCTCCTGTAATAAAAACAGAAAATGCTGGAAATACTCAGCAGGTCAGGCAGCATCTGTGGAGAAAGAAACAGAGTTAACGTTTCAGGTCAATGACCTTTCGTCAGGACTCTCTTCTCTCCTTCCTTCTTCATTCGGGTCAGTTCTACAAACAACAACAACTTGTACTTATATAGCACCTTTAACATAGTGAAACATCCCAAGGAGCTTCACAGGAGCGTTATCAAAACAAAATTTGATACCGAGCCACATAAGGAGATATTAGGATAGCAAAATACTGCAGATGCTGGAAATCCGAAATAACAACAGAAAACGCTGGAAAAACTCAGCAGGCCAGGCAGCATCCGTGGAGAGAGAAACAGAGTTAACGTTTCAGGTCGAGACCTTTCATCAGAACTGGAAACAGCAGGAAATCAAATAGATTTAAGGCAAGGATAAAGCTGGGAAAAGGGGGAGGGGATGAAAGAACAAAAGGAGAGATTAAGAGACATTAAGAGACGTTAAGAGATATTCAAGGCAAGAGGTGGTGTTAATGTGACAGGTTAAGGCTGAAAGAAGTGTGAAATGCACTGGCAGAATGAAGGACAGCTGCCAGCTGCTAGGGGGGGAAAAAAAACGGCGGGGGGGGGGCAAATAAAAGGGTGGATGAAAAAATAAAATATAAATGTGATTGGGGCTAAGGTTATGATCGATATTAGGACAGGCTTGGTCAAAGAGGTAGGTTTTAAGGAGCGTCTTAAAGGAGGAGAGAAAGGTAGAGAGGCGGAGAGGTTTACAGAGGCAATTCCAGAGCTTAGGGCCTTGGCTGCTGAAGGCTCGGCTGCCAATGGTAGAGCGATGAAAATTGGGATGTGCAAGAGGCCAGAATGGAGGAGCGCAAAGTACCGCTGCTGAAACCCTCATCCATGCCTTTGTTACCTCCAGACTTGATGATTCCAACGCAATCCCGGCCGGCCGCCCACATTCTACAGTAAACTCACTTCAGACCTGAAACATCTGGAGAATTAACGGTAAAGTGAGCTGCCCGTGTCCTAACTCGCACCAAGTCCCGTTCGCCCATCCCCCCTGTGCTCGCTGACCTACATTGGCTACCGGTTAAGCCTCGATTGGCCTCGATTTTAAAATTCTCACCCTTGTTTTCAAATCCCTCCATGGCCTCACCCTTCCCTATCTCTGTAATCTCCTCCAGCCCTAAAACCCTCCGAGATATCTGCACTCCTCTAATTCTGGCCTCTTGAGTATCCTCAATTTTAATCATTCCATCAAAAGCTCTGGGATTCCCTCCCTAAACCTCTCCGCCTCGCTACCTCTCTTTCCTCCTTTAAGACGCTCCTTAAAACCAACCTCTTTAACCAAGCTTTTGGTCACCTGCCCTAATTTCTCCTTATGTGGCTCGGTGTCAAAATTTGTTTGATAACGCTCCTGTGAAGCATCTTGGGATGTTTTACTACGATAAAGGCGCTATATAAACACAAGTTGTTGCTGTTGTTGTTGGGCTGGAGGAGGTTGCAGAGACAGGGATGGGCGAGGCCCTGGTGGGATTTGAAACCGAGGACTTGACCGTTGATGAGATCCCCTGTGATGAAGCGTTCCACTTGAAATATAAGCCTGTCTCTTTCTTAGATGCTGACAGACCAGCTGTGTATTTCCAGCAGTTTATTGTTTTACTTCCTATAGTTTAAAAGGTTGCCTTCCCTTCCCCCGCACCCGTGCCATCAGCACACTCCCCCTATGGTGAATTAAACCAGTGCATTTTCCATTCTGTTGGATTAGGAATTCCACTGTATTTTTTATATTGTTGAGAAAGATATTGTGATGTACAGACAAACTACACATCGCACTATCTGTTTACAGCAGCTTGAAACGTTTGGAGTTATCCTAATATAACCTATAATCAGTCCAGAATTACAAACATGTTATCATGTTTAAAGTGAGTTTAGAAAGCATATTAACATCTGATAGGGGTTGGAGCCTGTTTTCTTTTGTAAAATTCCCTTACTTTATTTTCATCATTTATTTTGTTCTATCCCCTTTCAACTTCTCTGCCAGGAGAATGAGAGAGATGGACCACCATGAATGTTACCAGAGCCACTATCAGTTTTTCACCCTGCATCAACCAGCAGGAGTTGTGCTTTATCAAGTTTGGATGGATTAGTGCACCGTCTCCCCCTTCCAGACTAATGCTTATCAGTTATACATTGGCCTTAGATGGGGAAATGGAGGCAGTAGAATTTTGATGGCAACTTATGGCTTCTCTACACAGTATAAAAGTGAGAAGTCGCACAACACCAGGTTATAGTCCAACAGTTTTATTTGAAATCACAAGCTTTCGGAGCGCTGCTCCTTCGTCAGGTGAAGTGAAGGAATACAAATGGGCACAGCACAGTTAGAAAGATTAACTGTAGTCGTCTGGCATTGTTCTCTGCACAGGCATTGTTCTCTGTCTATATATGCTATGCCCATTTGTATTTCTTCACTTCACCTGACGAAGGAGCAGCGCTCCGAAAGCTTGTGATTTCAAATAAAACTGTTGGACTATAACCTGGTGTTGTGCGACTTCTCACTTTTGTCCACCCCAGTCCAACACCGGCATCTCCACATCACTACACAGCATAGGTAGAGGTGTTTTTATTTGTATAGCATCTCGCAAGAGAGCCCCAGGTGGGCAGAGGAAACGCTTCAAGGACACCCTCAAAGCCTCCTTGAAAAAGTCCAACATCCCCACCGACACCTGGGAATCCCTGGCCCACGACCGCACAAAGTGGGGGAGAAGCATCCGGGAAGGCGCCGAACACCTCGAGTCTCTTCGGCGGGAGCAAGCGGAAGCCAAGCGCAAGCAGCGCAAGGCGCGCACGTCAACCCAAGCACCCCACCCACCCGCCCCTTCAACCACTGTCTGCCCCACCTGTGACAGAGACGGTAGGTCCCGCATTGGACTCATCAGTCACCTGAGAACTCATTTTTAATGTGGAAGCAAGTCATCCTCGGTTCCGAGGGACGGCCTAAGAGAGAAGAAGAAGCAGCCCCTCATTATATCAAAGCATCTCAAAGAGCTTTCTTCCATACATGAATTTCTTTTGGAGACTAATGGCTGTTGTGCAGGGAAACACATTTAGGAAGTGCTCAGCAATGTTACCTGAGATTCCCAGTGTGAGCTGGCTTCTCTAATATACAAACAAATGAAAAAGAATCTTACGTGTGCGACTGTTTTCATGCCTTGCAACTTTGTTTCTGGCCGTTTGAACTTCCTCATTCAGGACAGTCAGTGAAAAACCACATCACTGTCCTGCGCAGACTGCCAGAAAAGATTCTTTTGGTCAGTCAGGTGTCTTACACACGTAGAAAGCTATCCCCATGTGCCCAGTATGGAATGCATACTGTCTCCCACTATGGGCAAGTCCCACTTATTAATAAGTTCAGAAAGCTCAAGTGCAGGTTGGCAGTGCTAAGACTTCGGGACCCTCAGCCTTTCTTGAGCTAACACTGTACAGCTTACCAGAGTACTGCTAAACTTCCCGC